>LGRX02026736.1:0-110648 GCA_001247695.2 Cymbomonas tetramitiformis | reverse complement strand
CAATCCCGCTGACACCTGAACAGCAGGCCCCTCCTTCTCCACCTGCTGCTGCGCCGCTTCCGCTACCACCTCGACAGCATGCCCCTCCTTCTCAGCAGGTTGCTGCAGCGCCGATCCCGCCCCTGCCGCTGGCACCACCGTGTATGGCAGCGCTTTCCTTGTCGCCTGCTGCATCCCATGTCGCGCAAGGGCAGATGGCCAACGCTCCGGCAGCTGGTCGAGCGTTGGAAACTTAGTGAGAGTTCGGCAGCAGTGTCGCCCGCATGTGCGAGCATTTTCTGCGCTCCCCCCAGCCCTGCAAAGCCCATGAAAGGCGCGGTGGCATACTGCGCAGGCGTGCCCAGGGGGGCGGTTTTCAGGAACTCCCTTCGCGCAGAATAGGCACCAATCCCGGGCGTATCTCCCGCATCTTCCACACTCCTTGGGGTAGGAGTCCCCTGCGGCGCAAAGGCCATGGTAGGTCCCACCGCATAGGGTGCACATGTCTGGCAGGACAGACACCCTGCCTGCAAGTGCATGCGGGCAATTGGGAACCACGCATTTTATTTGGGAAGCAGGGAAAAGGTTTCTTCTGTTTTTAGGAACCTGTTCCTTGCCCGCTAGCAAGTCTGAGATATCGCGACCGCGTTTGGCCATGTTGGTAATCCCTAATCAAGTAGAATCCAATATACCCCACGTTCTTCGTCTACGCCCTCCTGCTCAATGTAGATTTCCTTCGCGCAGGGAAAGCACGCGAATCCTTCCTGGTGGTCTGTGATATCGTAAAGGTAGCAAGAAGGCCCGAAGTAAATATAGACTCTAGCTTGACTGTGGCAATAATCACAACGCTGGTGGTTTGGCATTGCTGCTGTTTGCAAAGAAACATTACCTTGAAGTTTAAGTTCAGAAGCATGAAAACTGCATAAGCATTTCACCGCACGCGCAGGATCAAACTGAAATATGACTAGGATGATCGTGCGCGTGCGGTGAAGTTTGGTCAGCCACGACTGAATCTAGTATAAAATTTAAATGTCCAGTCACTTTTCACCGCACGCGCAGGTTCAAACTGAAATATGACTAGGATGATCGTGCGCGTGCGGTGAAGTTTGGTCAGTAACGACTGAATCTAGTATAAAATTTAAATGCCCAGTCACTTTTCACCGCACGCGCAGGATCAAACTCCAGTATGACTAGGATGATCTTGCGCGTGCGGTGAAGTTTGGTCAGCCACGACTGAATCTAGTATAAAATTTAAATGTCCAGTCACTTTTCACCGCACGCGCAGGATCAAACTGAAGTATGACTAGGATGATCTTGCGCGTGCGGTGAAAAGTTACCAACATGCCACAGCTACAATTCTTTACTTGAAGCATACGCTAGAAACTCATTGCTATATTTTGTATGATGCGCAATATAGAACACCTACCATGATACCAGGCTGCAATCGCTGCTTGTTAATTGCGTGTTTTCTGCTGCTTCTGAGCGGCCCATGTTGGGGTGGAATCATGACTTCACTCGGTTTCTTTGTGGATATGCTGCCTTGGCTTCAGGAGATTAGTGTTACAGCGCGCGACTTTCCTTTAAGCTTGCCGGTTGCAGAAGAGAACCAGGATCGTGGAGCTAAACTTGTGAGGGAAATAGTAGAGTTTGTCTCTTACTGGAATCAGCTCGCACCTTCAACAGGTTGTGCGCCAGTCACAACAGGTGGAGCGCATGCGGGCACGCCAAGATTCCCTGCTGACCAGCAGCGCGCAGAGGCTACACCTTTCAACCCTGTTAGCGTGCATGCGGCCACGCCGGTCTCGTTTCCAGTCCAACAGCGCCCAACTGATACACCAGTCCTGACAGGGCGCGCGCATGCGGCGACGCTCTATTCCCTTGGAGCAGAACAAGAAGCAGCTGGTACAACCGTCCGGTCATGGGAGGCGCAAGCGGCCACGCCATCGTCCACAGCAGTCAAACGCCGCGCATATGAGAGAAGACGAAAAAGTGACCAACGTGTGAGAAAGAGACTGAAGGTGGACCCTGTTGAACCGGCGGTGGCAGAGGTAGCAACCGCAGCTCAGACGCCCTCTGGATCGGTGCCGCGGGGAAGCTTGGCTCATTGGAACAACAAATTGGCCACGGTGTTTTCAAATGCGCCGCAGCGTATCCCTGGTGCGATCGCGAACTATGTTGCATCGTTGTCGAAGGAGGTGCGAAACGCGGTGCGAAAAAAAATATGTTCCACGCCAGCGGATCGCGTTGGGAACATAGTTGTCACCAGCTTGCGGGCTTCGTTCAAGGCTCTCGCCACCAGCAGGTGCAATCAAAACATCGCAATCCAAATGGCAGGAGCAGCAATGGCGTTTGGTGGGCCCGTCGAGAGCATGGCGGAGGTTGCCTCGGTTTTGGGCATCAGATCTCCTATTGTGGAAACAGGAATGCTTGGTCACTCCAACTTGCTTGTTGGAGCTGGGTTTGGGCTGGAACATAGGCAACGCAACGGGATGCTTCAGGGCTTGGTTATAGAGAACAAGAACTTGGCTAACCAGGTGGTGAACGCTGAGATTGACAAGAAGATACGGGATTTCTGGCTCAGTACTGGGATCACTCGAGTGTCAACAAGCAAGCGGGATGTGCTAACGATTCGGCATGCAGATGGCACAGTGGAGAAGGCTCCAAAGCAGTGGCTAGAAATGACCCAGCTAGAGGTCTATCGCAAGTTTGTGAAGAAGAACCCTGGTTTGAAGATTGGGTTGCGCACGTTTGAGCAGAAAAAGCCGAAGCAAGTCCGAAGACTGACTCGACGGGACACCATTTCCTGTTGCTGTAGATACCACGAGGAGATGCGGCTGGCGGTTTCTGGGTATCACCGGGCACACGAGGTCCTACACTCGAAGTGTGACTGCGGTGACCGGTCGTGTTGCCCATTGGTGGGGGGGCAGCGGGCGGTGTTGTCCAACCGCAAACCTACAACTGCTTTTCCAGACATGGTCTGCGGACGTGCTGAGGTGGGCAGCTCTACATCGGCTTTTGCAGCAGCCATGATGTGCCCCAAGCCCGTTCTAGATAACGGCGAGCTGGCTGAGTTCCACGATCTGGCTTGTTTAGACGGTTCGTGTGAGAACTGTAGCGGTCTGCAGAATATGCAGTTGTGTGCTTCGGAGATATCAAAGGAGCTGCCTTTGGTGGAGTGGAGCACGTACGAAAATACGTTGCTTGGGCAGGACGCGGACGGCAAGAACAAGTACCGAGTGCAGTATGTACAAAAGAAGACCCCTATAGGCGAGCTGGTGGCAAAGCTACAGGCCACACTTTTTGGCCACGTGCCTGGCGACTCTGCTAATTGCCTTTGCTCTGGTAGTTTCGTGCGGCAGACTCCGGAGGGTAGCTGGGACTTGTTGAAGCTGGACGGCGTGGCTGGGCGACCTTGTTCATTTCTCAAGACATATGCACACCATTGCTTCATGGCCCAGCACTCCATGAAAATGTTCAATATGTGCAAAACCAACTTGCCTTTGGGACAATGTTGCATACTGTTCGACTTCAGTGAGAACCACTCGCTAAACATTCCACGGGAAATTCAGTCGTTGCACTGGGTATGTAAACAAGCGACACTTCTGTGTTGTGTGATATGGCGGCATGCAACTCTGGCGGTGGACGGCGTGGAGTCCACGGAATCGAACCCTGTCATTGTGAAGGACCTCATATACCTCATCAGCGACGACATGCCACATAGCCACCGCGCAATTCAACATATGCGGAAGCTTATTGTGAGTGAGTACTTCGTGAAGAGAGGTATCCCACTGCCAACTTTCATCCACGAGTGGGCTGATGGAAGCGGGGCTCAAAACAAGTGCGCAACTGCCTTTGCGGACGTGGTGGAGAGCGGACGGCCGACAGAGTGGGTCAGAGGGCTCGGCATCCCATGCCAGCGCAACTTTTTTGAAACTTCACACGCACGAGGTGAGCAAGACGCGATGGGAGTGGCAGTCAAGCATGAGGCGTCCCTGGCAGTGATGTCCACCACTAATAAGTGGTATGGGAAGATTTTAACCGCGAAAGACTTGTACGATTTCTGCATGGAACAACTTCAATTCGCCAAGGACCAAGGCACTAACCGGCGTTCCGCGTTTGGACAACGTTTCTTTTTCCTCGTGGAAGCAGACGACGTTGATACCTCCGGGCCCGATTTTGACACGGTGGACGGCACTTTGGCGCTGCACTCCGTCCGTGCGGGGGTTGGGTTGCTGGTGGGCCTGAAGCGGCAGCGCCAATGCTACTGTGAGTATTGCTATGGGCAATGCACACGGGCGGAGCCGGATTGTGAAGGGTGCCACTACAAGAGTCACGTGGACAATTGGGTGCCCTTCACCCTCAAGGCCAAAGCAAAGGCGGAAGCCCGAGAAACAAGATTGAGCGCCGCGGAAGCCGCACACAACACGGGCGTCCTAGTTGCGCGAGGTAACATTTTTGCAAGGCCTTCCGGTGGAGATGAGCTGCACTCCTACTATTTGGTCAAGGCACTTAGTGGAGTGCAAGAGGTGCGGGAGGAGCGCGGGTGGATTGATGACTACGACATGCATGCTACTATTGGAGAACATGTTATCCAAGGCCGCTATCTTGAATGGCTGAATGAAAATACGTGTACAGAATACTACATAGATAGCAAGAAAAAATGTTTGACATATTCTCACCATGTAGTTTGTGTAGATGTCAAGGTGACAACCCGCACGGTCCGTGGGAATCTGATCGTCTCCATATCTGATGAGGAGCATGAGCGTATCCTAGGAGCACTATTTTAAATGAACAGGCCAGTAAAGTTTATGAAGTGAGAAGCTTCAGGATACAAATTCCGCACATTGTACCCATTGGAAATGCTTGCATCACACCATAAGGCACCTTTCTCACATGTAAAACGGTTGTAATTTCATACTCCACAATCATACACACGCATAACCAGAGGAAACCCAAAACGGATGAAACAAGGCAAAAATCGCGATTTTTTCGCAATTACAAGCTAGGCAACGATCTTTTCGATCATGAAAAACCGCGGTGAACCTTAGAATAGTCGCGGCAAGGTGCGGCGAACTTCTAAACTCGCTTATTGCATCCCCCAAGTCATTCCACAGGATCACCCGCACTCAAAATGGGCGAAACAGGCCCAAAATAGCGGTTTTCCCGTAATTACAAGCTGGGAAAAGATTTTTTCTGTGACCAAAAAACGCGGTGAACCTTAGAATAGTCGCGGCAAGGTGCGGCGAACTTCTAAACTCGCTTATTACATCCCCCAAGTCATTCCACATGATCACCCTCACTCAAAATGGGCGAAACAGGCCCAAAATAGCGATTTTTTCGTAATTGCAAGCTGGGAAAAGATTTTTTCTGTGAACCAAAAATGCGGCGAACCTTAGAATAGTCGCGGCAAGGTGTGGCGAACTTCTAAACTCGCTTATTACATCCCCCAGGTCACTCCACATGATCACCCGCACTCAAAACGGGCGAAACAGGCCCAAAATAGCGATTTTTTCGTAATTACAAGCTGGGAAAAGATTTTTTCTGTGACCATAAAACGCGGTGAACCTTAGAATAGTCGCGGCAAGGTGTGGCGAACTTCTAAACTCGCTCATTACACCCTTAAGTCACTCCACATGATCACCCGCACTCAAAACGGGCGAAACAGGCCCAAAATAGCGATTTTTTCGTAATTACAAGCTGGTAAAAGATTTTTTCAAAAAATCAACATTGCGGTGAACCTTAGAATAGTCGCGGCAAGGTGCGGCGAACTTAAAAACATTGAAAACTTGCATTATGCACGGGACACACTGTGGGACACCTTGAGTTTTTGCGACACCTCGGCTCCGGAATCCACCAACACCCGTACCCGCTGTCCTTTGAGCAGCGCCCAGAAGACTAGCAACAGTGTACCTTCCTTGTCCCGGACGGCTGCCAGTTGTCCCTCGGTGTCCCACACCACCTGTCCATCTCGTCTGAGGTGTGCGCAGATGGCTGCTCGGACCGGGTGATGTAGCGGTACTTGCCTTCCGGCTTTGAGTCGCGACAGTCGCGAGGGAGTCCTGGCGGGTTCCAGGGGAGGTTCTCGTGCTGGACCGAAATACCACCCGCCTTCCATGCTGAGTTCTTCCCGCAGGCGTCGTCGAGCTTGCTCTTTGACCCTGCGTTGCTCACACCGATGTGTCTTGCTTCCCAAAGGGAAAGAGGCTACCGACATTTCCGGTTCACTAGGAGTGTCACCGGGGACAGAGGGAGCATTGGTTGATACTGTCGAGGTGGGGTCAGGAAGGATAGTTTCCTGAGGGTTCGCGGTGGTGTTGACAGAGGCTTGACTGGGCGACCCGGTAGAGGTATGGTCAGGTGGGCTCTCTTCTTGAAGGTTCGCAGTGGTTACGATATCCACGATCTCGTCTTCCTCTACAATAGCGTGTAGGTGACGTGACCGGCGGGCACGAATCTCCAGGACTTGTTCCAGTCGGGGATCCTCCGTGATGGTACTCAGGGTGGCGGACTCCACTCCTTCGCGGATGGAGGTCAGAGCGGTAGGGCTGCTCCGCTCACCGGTAGGGCTTAGCCGTTGACGTGCCTGTCTCGCGTTGATGGCCTGTAGCCGCTCTTCCCATAGCTGCTGAGTGAAGTTTAGTCGCTCAGAATCCGAGTCGGTGTCCGAGGGCACCTCCTCATCTTCCTCCAGCTGTTCGCTTACTTGATCTTCGTTGGGCGATGATGAAGGACTAGTTACGAGTTCCGCCGGTTCAGGGGTTGGAGTTGCGAAGGAATAGGTGTCCTCTGCCGCCTCTCTTTCCCGCTGATTCCATTGGTGTACTCTGAACAGGCTGCACCAGGCGTCCGGTGTACCAGGTACATCTCCCCCAGAACCTGGGATGGTGCCACACTCGGTGTCTACCGCCAATAGAACCGAATCAGAGCTGGTGACCGCTAGAGTTACTGCCACCGGCCCATGCCATCGCTTCCACCGTCTGCGGTATCTTCGCCAGCCTTCTGGTACCCAGGCGTCCACCCACTTCTCGTTCTCGTCCGCCAGGGCGGTTGCTGCTACGTGTTCATGGTGCGACAGCTCCCTCCAAGCGCGGACTCGGTCCGGAATACTGACTGCGGACTCTCCGGGCGCGTCGTCACCGAGCAAGCGTACGTCTTACTCTTGCCGATCACATTCCCTTTCAGCCCGATTCAGGCGAGCGCGTGGCCTTCCGGAGCGTTTCTTTGGTGCTGGTGCCTCCGACTCCTCTGCAGAAGATGGAGTGTACCTCGTTGGACATGCCGCGGGCCGCGACTGCGAAGGAGCGACCTCTGGACGAAGTTTAAAAGGTGGGGCCTTTGCCGGGGATCCACCTCCGTCCTCCCCACTGTCGTCCAGGGGGTGAGATTCAGCCGGAGAGGCAACGTGCCGTGCGAGATCCCTCATCCGGTCCCGCATCGGCCGACGCGGAACGCGGTGCCGTGGGGGGCGGTCCCACGGGGGGGTGGGGTTCAACAGCTCCGGGTGATTGTTGGTGTAAACCAGATCAGGGTCTTCCTGACCATTCTCATGAGGCTGACCCAAGGTGGGTCCTGATGAAGCATTTCTGCTCCATGCATCTGAAGTCATCGCAGACCGCAGATCTGGACAGTCAACACTGAACTGAACGGGAGGCTGTGCGCTCTCTTCAGACGGGGTCTGCCCCCGCCGAGACCGTCGTAGTTGTTGCTGCCGTAAACCTAACCAGCGCACTCGATGGCGGGACTCACGATGGTGGTCTCTCCGCTCATCGTCGGTCGACAGGTTAGCCGCATACAGGGCGGGGTCGGAGACGAGGGATGGCTCGTCTCGTAGAAACCTTGGTTTCCTGGACTCTTTCCTGGCCTCCCAGGACCAGGTATGACCGTACCCCTGTGCTCGCAGGATGTTTGGCGGCACAGAGAGGTCGGGGGGTGGCGCAACTCGCCTACCCCGGGAAAAGGCTACATTACGCGGCCATGGACGGTTGCCTAACCCGTCCCCGCGTCGATCATTTACTGGTGATGATCCGCAGTGGACTGCTCCGAGGAAGCCGCTGCGGTCAGCTCCCCGCACTGAAAAAGGTCCAGTGCATCCGCTTCATCCTCTAAGTCATCCAGGTCGAACTCAAGTGCAGCCACCTGAGCGTCGTTGGCCGCTCTCCTGCGCGCCAGCCTTGCAGGGGCATCTGCAACCCATGCTTTCTTCTTCTCCTCATCCGGGCATGCTGCCCAAAGATGCTTCTCGGAACCACATACAAAGCAGCGCCTCGGAGGGCGGGTAAAACTGGGTGGCTGAGGGGCGGACTGCTGGACGCAAAGGTCTGCCTCTCTGATGGTCAGAGCTTGCGTGTCACTCTGACCCTCCTCCCCAGTGTCTTGCACGGCGTTGAGTTTCGCAGAAGAACGCCCGCCGCGCCACGGGGAGCGCTGTGACGGCGTGGACGAAGAAGTGGGCATGGCCTGCCGGGGGTTGGCCAGCTTCTCGGCGTGTTCGGCCTTGGTGGCGACAGTAATGATATGCTGCAACGCCGTGGAGTTCGGGTGTTCACGTTCCCACTCCTCCGGACGTTGCAGACTCAGGCGATCGTCGACCAACTTGTCCATTACGGTCTGCCTGAGCCTAAGGCCTGACCAAAACTGGTACAGCAGCTGCTGTCGGCCAATACTGGGGCAACCCGGCATGGTGTCGGCCAACAGCTGGGTGACTTCAACCCACCCCACGAGCCTTGTCGCGAAGGCTCGTGTGGTTTCCTCCCTGCGCTGCATCAATCGCATGACAGTGCCAGCCAGCCCTACCAGAGCGATATCGTCTAACACGCTACGAGCCACGTCGGCCAAAAATGGGGCCAAGGAGCTGTATCGCTGTGACCAGGTATCGGAATTCATAATTCCGCCCTGTTTCACAAAGGTCAGCGACCTTGTCCTCAAACAGCGCTGGGCCACCTCCCTCAGCAGCTCCGGCATAGAAATGACTGTCTGCCCTAGTTTGTAGGCGCTCATGCGCGCCAGGGCAAACTTGACCACTCCGTGGGACACAAGATCGGTCAGGGCCCCCGTGAAAGGTGGGAGGGCTGAAATATCGGCATCCGTGGAGACCAGGTCGTCAGTGTCCGGGTACCGGGGCACGTTCTTGACGAGTTTGAGGATATCGGCCACTGTCTTGGATTCCCGATATACAGTTTCCGGGGAGGCCTCTCCCATTAGGTCGTGGTGTCCCGGAAACTGGGACATGGCGCTGTGGATGGGAAGCATTCCTACCGGAAGAGCGGCGGAACGTTCACTGACTGCGGACGGTCTCGCCAGGATGACTGGCGGGGCAGCGGACGCAGGAGTCGCTGTACCCACGCGGTCGTTGCTGGGAATGTCGCGGAACAGGTAGGCCTCCGTGGAGGTCAGCATCGTCCAGGCTTGTATCCCCAGTGGGTCAAACTCCGTGATGTCGGATTCCAGGGCGGTGGATGGGATGGTGACCCAGGCAAACATGGGGAGTCGGCGCTGGACAGAGCGCTGATCGGTTGCCTTTCTTGCCGCAGTTACCTGGGCTCGGGTGACTAACAGGGAATAGGCTAACCCTTCCTCTACATCCAAGCGCTCGGGCACCCGGACTGCGCCATAGGCGGCCAGGTCCTGAATATTCAGGCCTACGTAGTGCAGGGTTGACCAGACGCTGTCCATCTCGGTGGCGGCTCCGGACAGGCGAGCAGAAGGCAGACGGAATCGGTACTTCGCGCCGTCGCCGAAGTCCACGCTAATACCCGAGAATTTAGTCGTCAGCCAGAAGGATTCTCCTTCTTGGGTCCACAGCAGAACCACCAATGCCGGGTGGTCACCTTCGCTAGGCGGCGGCGACGGCGATGGATCCGAGGGGACAGGAGGCGGCTCTGATTTAGCGCTGGACGACGAAGACTCAGGTTCAGGCGGCGGTGGAGAGCTTGCCGGAGGGACTTCAGGTAAAGGCGTGGAGGGCGCTGGGCTAAAGACGGCGGGGTACTGCAGCAGCAACTGCTGATGGTACGACTGGAGGTACGTGGCGATCTGCTGCTGTATGGCAGCGGCAGAGTTTTCTGCAGACACCACGCACGTCAGGGACAAGGGACGCTGTAGTTCCTAGGGCACTGCCTGAGGTGACAGTACCCGTTGACGCTGGACGAATGGCAGGCGGCAACATTCCGGCTCCTCCCGCTCCTGAATGAAGGTCAGTGAGGGGTAGACTCCCTGATCGTCGTGGAAGTCCTCCGGAATTCATGTAGGTTTCCAACCGATCGCGCCGGCGTTGCCTCCGCGATCCTTCCCGTATGACTGGCTCCGCAAAGGCAACCGAGCCGGGGGAGAACTCCACGTGCCGTATCGGGATCTGACTCCCGGACTGCCTCTCCGACCCTGTCGCCGAGGAAGGTGGCCTAGACTGCGAGACCTGTTGCTCTGGACCCTCCGATCCTCCTACATCCTGAGCGATCGGCAATGGCGGTGGCGCTGGTCCGTAGCTGTCGTTGGGCACCGTCATCCGTAACGAAGGCGTTCTCTCCGTAACCACCGGTGAGGGTCTCGGAGCTGTCGGGGCCATCGATGGTGTCGCGCCGCGGCCGAGCATCGTGTTGGGCAACTCCGTAATCGTACGGGTCACAGGGGACGATGCGTGATGCATGCTGTGCGTGTGGGCCGAGAGCCCATCTGTTTCCCCCCCAATGCTAGAGAGAGAGAATGAGGGCCCGGCTGAGACACCTGTTTCCCCCCCAATGCTAGAGAGAGAGAATGAGGGCCCGGCTGATCCGGCGGCAGGTCGCTCACCCTCGCTGGGAAGGTCGTGGGCTTGACGTGGAACTCGCCAGTCCGGGACGTCCGAGCGCTGTCGAGGGGCTTGACGGGGCTCGTGACCTCGGTCCGTGGCGTACGGGGTGTCCACCGGTCGAGCGCTGGAAGTAGTGGAGCGAGTTGCGGTGGTCGACAGGTGGTCGGCATAACCCTGCCCGTAGGGCGACGGCAGAGCACCGTGCTCTGTCTGCACATGCGCCCCCGACCATGTGTGAGGAGTCGCCTCACTTGCCACGCTGGCAGAGCGCGCTGGGGTGACAGCAACGAACACTCCCCGTCGGATCGGGGTTTCCTGCATGAACACAGCTCCAGGCTGTATCGGCAGGAGGTGAGCGCCTGCTCCACGCGCCCTTCTCACGGTGGTTGGCGGCCGGCGGTTAACAGTGGTCACAGCGTCAATAGGGGTACCCTCCCCACGTACCAGCTCAGCGTGGTCCAGCATCGGCGTCGTGAGAGACTCAAGGTTCTCCTGCTGAGGCTGGAACTCCGTGGCCTGGATCGACAGTTGCGAGTCCAGGCGCTGCTCGAGCGGTGGCGGTGGTCGATCGGGCGCAGCGTCAGCAGAGCGCAGCAGCGAGGCGACGACCGAGACGGCCGAGCTTGGAGCGCTCGTTGCAGTCCGGAGCACCGGAACAGCCGGCAGCGGCAGTGCTCCTTGCGGAGCAGGAATGACTGGCTGTCTTTCTCGTCGGACTGGACGGCGAGCTCGTGCGCTCCTGGTTGCCCGGTTTGAGTGACGGTCGTTCATGTTGAGAAAGAAGGTGTTGAGTAGCGCAAGTCTGCTCATACGGCCCCATTGACCGTCAGTCAAACGTCCTCTCGTGCTACTCGGGCTTTGTCAGTGCAGTGGAAGGTGGTGAAGAAGAAGACAAAGCAACAGTTGAAGTGGTATGCGTTCGAAAAAGAGGTGAAACCGTCGAAAAAGGCGTCAAAAATGGTCATAAAGGTCGAAAAAGGTCATAAACGGTCATAATATGTCATATTATGACCTATGACAGTCAAATGACGGCCAGATGTACATCATGTTAGAGTACTCGTCCGGAAAAAGTTCCCAAAAGGTGTTTTTCAACAGTCCTTGAGTTTGTAGGTAGTCGTAAACGTGAAAAAAGCTGGATAGGGGGCGAAAAGGAGCACCACGTGGTCCCCATACTTAAGCTTTTTGCTCCGGGGCTCAAAATTAGCAAATTTGGCCCAAATCGACGAGTACGACTGTTTCAGACCCTTCTCTAACGTCTATCCTACCTCTCCAAACACAGGAGTAGGTTGGAAGAGTTGGTCTCTTGACGTGAGGGGGTCTGCCGACACTTTGTAGGTTTGAATTTCCTGCCTCGGTCATATGTATGACAATATGACCGTTGGAGCTCTAATTTGGCCAAAATTGTGGCATGTTTGGGGAAATCCCGTTTGTACTCGACGAAAACGTTGCTGTCCGACCAGAACTTAGTTGTTGACCGTAACTTGAAGGGTCACAACCTCGGTGAAGACGGCAGTCGAGTTCAGGAAGCAAATCTCGTGGTAATTCCCGAATATGACCGTTGGGGAGTACAAGTCTGCCGAAAATTGTCTAATTCTGGCCTGACGGCGGCTTTTCCGGTACAGTGATATCGGACAGGCCGTCAGTACGTTGGTCGGCCGTATTTTTGCGCACAGTATTGAAAAAATTGCGCCGGGCCTCACGGTAATCCTCAAGGGAAAAACCGAGGGCCCGAGTTAATTTGCCCTCGGTTTTCAGCCGAGATCCCGAAAACATGTGAAATTCTTCATTTTTGACGAACGGCTTGGTCTTTGGAAACGAGGTGCAGTTTGTCCCAAAGAAGTTAGTTAAAACAAGGGAAGCATATTACCACTCCACAAACGTAGGCTTCGATTCAAGTCGTTGAAGAAGAGTACGGCTCTTCGAAGGTCTTTGTGTGGGGCAGGTCCGTGTCTCGTCCAAGCTGATGGTACAGTTTGGAAAGGTTAAAGATAACCAGTTGAACAAGGGCACACTTTGCTTACGGACGAATATTACAAAGGTGCTGTGATCTTTTAGGGCAGGAAAAGATTGCCAATAGTTATCGAAAATGCGGACAGCAGGTCCTCGTAATTTTACTCTGAAATAAACTGCCGACTACGTTGTCGGTTCAGCCCTTTATTCATTCTCGAATTCGGCTGTCAGGGATCAATGATTCTAGAACCAATCTACACAGAAGTCATTCTTAGCCAATCATTGATCAGCACATCTATCGTTCCTACCACATTGCACGATATTTGTTTGCTCGGCCAATTACCATCCCTGGGCTCTCTATTGCCCGATCTGCCTTCATTCAATACGTCGATCTTTAGGCAGTCTACGTGGTGCCAGATCTTTGTCCTCCTCTGATGACGAAAGATCCACAAAGGTCACGGGCGCCTGAGAGCCATCCGATCCTTCCGACTTCACCTTAACGGACGGCTGCGGCTCACCGGCGCTCGTACCTTCGGCAGCACACCTCACACAATTCTTAACCGTACACGTGAGAGCAGGCACATTGTCACCCGGTTCCAGATTCGAGTCAGGAACAGTCGTGGTTGACGTCTGTCCAACCACCGGGAACGTCGGGCTGTACGGTGGAGACGTCGGGCTGTACGGAGGAGACGTCGGGCTGTACGGAGGAGACGTCGGGCTGTCGGCCACAAGGAGTGTACGGTCGTAGTTCAGCAGAATCTCCCTGATCTCCTTCTTGGTCTGTGGAGAACACGGAGGAGACGTCGGGCAATACTGTGGGGAACACGGAGGAGACGTCGGGCAATACTCTGGATCGTACCACGTCTCATCCCCCACCATATCATCCCACTCCTTCTTGGCCTCGGTTGCTGGGTTACACCCCACGGCTGCCACCTCGGATCCTCCCAGCTCACCATTGGCTTTCTCATCGTCAGAGGGCACCGGAGAGAACACTGGGGATGGCCACGATGCCAGTGTACGGTCCATGACCTTCCTGGTCCTCCGAGAGCTCCTCAGCAGTGGCCCACACCGGCCCACGACCTTGGTCCTTGGACCTCGGTTCCCACGGAAGGGAGACAGGGGCCGTGGCCAATGGCGGTCCACCTCCAGATCAAACGGTGGGAGGACCTCCAACGGCTTCGTGGCATCCTCCAACGCCCATCCGCCTGGGCGCCTACGTACCCAGCGCCTCAGCCCCATGTCATGCCCCACCACGATGTAGGGCCAGGACCCCAGGGTGCAGCGCACGTCACTCTGGTGCATTGCCGGAACCTCCGGGGTGCCCTCGGGCACTATCTTCCATCGCACCGAGCCATTCTCGTTGAGAACTATTTGTCTGCGGAGTTTCCCCGAAGTGGCTCCTGGCACAGCTGCTGTTGCTATTGGCGGCGGTGGTGATGGTGCTGCTGCTGCTATTGCTGCTGCTGCTGTTGGTGGTGGTGGTGGTGGGTAGATGCTTTGCTGGCTTTATTCTTCTTCTTCTTTGGCTCTGTTGATGTTGTTGTTGTTGGTGGTGGTGGTGGTGGTGCTGTGGGCTGCTGCTGCTCCTGCGGCGGCGGCTGCCTTTCCGGGGGTGGAGTGCGGACACTCTGGCTGGCTGGCTGTTCTTTGTTCTGCTGCTGTTGCTGCTGCTGCTGTTGCTGTTGCTGCTGCTGCTGGGGCTGCTGGTGGTGAAAAATCTTCGTCAGAATCACCGGAAGCTGATTGCATTCCTCCTGGGGCTGTTGCTGTTGCTGCCCCCCCTGCTTCAGGAGCTGCTGCTGCTGCTGCTGAGGCTATTGCTGGTGCTGCAGGTGCCGTTGCTGCTGCGCATGACTCCGCCACCCCCTCGTGGCCATCCCACAACACTGCTGACGGTTTTGCGCGGCGGAGTTTGGAATTCGCGGAGGGGACTGAACTGGCCTTAGGCCACATCACTGGGGGGATGCCAGCGCAGTTTTTACGCTGGCACCAGACCGCGTCGTCTGGTTCCGTTCCCAGTTTCCACGCGCATTTCTGGTGAAATGCGCGTTTGCAGCGTTTGCACGCATGCCCACACTGGGTTAACCCGCAAAACAGGCAGTGGTCGCGCGCCAACTTGCCGCACCGCCCGCATTCCGCCGGATACATCTTTATTGCGTTCCCTTCCTTGTCGTTATACGTGCACATGTCAGCGCAAGCAGCGTGATAGTGCAAACCGCAGAGATTGCACTGGTTTTTTGCGGGTATAGCCCCCCTTCCCAAAATGCGGGCAGGAGGGGACCTTGCAATGTTCTCCCACAAACAAGGTCTTGGGCTTTCCGCCTGTTGGCGGTACTGTTCGACCAACCGCAGCAGTTCCACGGGATTTGTTATTGTTGGTAGCACGGGTATCCATAGACATTGTTTTAAGAGGCTAAACGAGTTCTAGCTAGCTAGCTAGCTAACCTATCAGCTCCGAATTAACGCCTTCTTCGTTGAGGTGTTCTTCTTCAAAGAAACGAACACGCGATACGCGCAAGGAAAGCAAGCAAAGAAATCGGAGTAATCGTTTATATCGTATAAAGGATGCCCTGGAAGCCACCAAACTCGAACCTTAGCGTGATTGTTAGCGCAAAAGTTGCAAACCATCTTGAACAAATGAAATAAAACAAACCTGGACGGAATTCGCTACCGTGGATCTTATATACATCCTGACTAGGATGATCGCGATAGCCAAAATGCGCCACATCAAAAATGATTTGCGCCACGTTCGATCTGACTGGATCTTGTACAAAACGATGTGGGCTTATTGGCTACCGTCGATCATACCAGTTATTTGACTGGGATGATCGCGATAGCGGACATGCGCCACATCAAAGTATATTTGCGCCACGCCAGATCTGACTGGATCCTCTAAAAAACGATGTGGACTTGTTGGCTACCGTCGATCAGATGAGACGATGATCTCATGGTAGCGAATGCAGCGAGCATGAATTTTCTGTTGTTCTGTTAGTGTGTTGTTGTGAAGGGAAAGATGTTACTATGAAATACTGTGTGTCCAATTCAATGCTGCTGCTATAAAGTATTTTACAAGATGGAGGCCCGCGCCTTATTTATTGATGTTGTGCCTTGGCTCATAACCATCGCTGATAGAGCGCGAGCCTTTCCATCCGACTTTCCTATCGCATTAGCGAACTTAGAGGAAGCCAACGCGCTGATCACAGACATCAGCGCGTTTGCACGGCATTGGATAGCAACAATAGGAAAAGAAGAGGGGTCTCCCTGTGTACCCACAGCAGTGCGCACACAGCGGACCTTCACTAGTACTGCGGTGAAACGTCGCGCGAAGGGGGCTGCAAGATTGGCGAAGCATAGGGCCAGAAAGCGCTTGAAGATGGATAAGTCCGACACGGAACTGGGGAGTGGGCATGTTACGGTTCCCGAAACAGCTGGTCTCCAGGGTGATGAGGTGCCTCGCGGGAGCAAATCGTACTGGAATCGGAAACTGCAGGGGATATTCGCGAGCTCCACCCACCTGATTCCAGGGGTGCTAGCTAATAATTATGTGAAAACTTTGGCCCCAGAAAAACAAAGCGTGGTGCGCCAGAAACTGGAGTCGTCGCCCGCGGCACGGGTGGGACAACTGGTGGTGATGAGTCTGCAGGCCGCCTTCCAGGCATGTGGTCTGAAGAACACGACCGTCAACAACGTTTCTACGCGCATGGGGGGAGCAGCCATGGCTTTTGGCGAAGACGCAGTGGGCATGGATGCCGTAATCTCGAAGGTCCTAGGAGTGAAGCAAGGGGTGGTGAGCACTGGAATCTCGGGCACCGGAATTTGCTTTTAGGGGCAAACCTTTCCGTCGCGTAGAGGCGTCGGACTGGACTCCTGGACGGCTTGATGAGAGAGAACATGCGGTTCGCGAACAGTATCGCAACAGCGAATAGAGTTGAACGAGAAGATCAAAGAGTTCCGTCTGGCTGAGTCCTGGGATGACGAGCGTGTCAACGGCCAAGCGGGACGTGATCCAGATTCGGCACGAAGATGGCACGGTGGAGAAGGTGTCGAAGCATTGGCTCGAAATGACCCAGCTGGAAGTCTATAGGAAGTTTCAGAAGAAGTACCCGTTGATCAAGATCTGCTTGCGTGGGTTCGATTAACGGAAGCCCCCGCAAGTTCGAAGACTCACCAGGAGGGACACCATCTCATGCTGCTGCCGGTACCACGAGGAGCTGCGGATGGGGGTCAGCGCATATCACCATGCACACGAGATGTTGCACTCGAATTGCGCTTGCAGCGACATGGCCTGCTGCCCACACGTGGGGGGCCAAAGAGCGATCATGTCCAACCGCAAGTACGCAGCCGGGTTCCCGGATATGGTGTGTGGGAGGGCTGAAGTGGGCCGCTCGACATCCGGTTTCGTGTCCTCACTATTATGATTGTCCGCGGAGAGTTTTGGAAAGTGGCGAGCAGGCGGAGAATCATGACCTACCTTGCTTGCAGGGTTGGTGTGAGGACTGTGGGTACCTGAAGAACACGAGGCTGTGTGCGACGGAGATTGCCAAGGATACGACTGTGGAGTGGAGCACATACGAGAATCAGCTTGTGGGAGTGGATGCCGAGGGCAAGAACAAGCACAGGGTGAAGTTTGTTCAGAAGAAGACCTCCGTGGCCGAGCTCGTGGGAAAGCTACAAGCCTCGCTACTTGGGCATTTCCCAGGGAAGTCACCAAACTGTTTGTGCATCGGCACCTTCGTGGTGGAAACAGCGGGCCGTTGGGAGCTAACTCAGCTCGACGGTGTGGGCGGTCGGCCTTGCCCCTTTTTGAAGCCGTACGCATATCACTGTTTCATGGCCACGCACTCCATGCGCATGTTCAACATGTGCAAGGACAACTTGCCTCAAGGGCACTGCATGCTGCTGTTCGACTTTAGCGAGAATCACGCCCTGAATATTCCGCGGGCTATTCAGTCCTTGCACTGGATTGTGCAGCAAGCAACGCTGCTTTGCTGCGTTCTGTGGCGGCATGCGTACGGCCCGGTAGATGGGGTTCAATCGACCCCTGAGAAGCCGGTCATCATCAAGGACTTGATCTACCTCACGGGTGACGACTTGCCGCACAACCACCGAGGAATACAGC
Source organism: Cymbomonas tetramitiformis (assembly GCA_001247695.2). Lineage (NCBI taxonomy): Eukaryota > Viridiplantae > Chlorophyta > Pyramimonadophyceae > Pyramimonadales > Pyramimonadaceae > Cymbomonas > Cymbomonas tetramitiformis. The sequence goes on along the minus strand of LGRX02026736.1, from coordinate 92,814 downwards.
ACATGAGGAAGCTAATCGTTAAGGAGTACTTCTTGGATAGAGGACTACCCATACCCGTGATGTTTCACGAGTGGGCAGATGGGAGTGGAGTACAGAACAAGTGTGGGACCGCGTTTGCGGATGTCATCGAGAGCTTCAGGCCACGGGGCCTCGAGTTTCTTAGAGGGCTTGGTATCCCGACTATACGCAACTTGTTTGAGACCGCGAACGCAAGAGGAGAGCAAGACGCTATGGGAGTGGCGGTGAAGCACTTCGCGAGTTTGGCGGTAATGGCGTTTGGGGGCAAGTGGTATGGCAAGATTTTATGTGCCTACGACTTGTGGCGCTTTTGTTGCGAGGAGCTGCGTAAACCGGCGGACTCGGTGCGGAATCGGGGCGTAAAGTTTAACGAACGCTTCTTCTTCCTGGTGAAGGGCGAGGATGTGGACACCTCCGGGCCTACCTTCAATGCGGTGGACCGGACTTTGGCCTTGCACCAGGTCCGAGCGGGGGTGGGTTTGCTGGCCGGCCTGAAGCGGGATCGGCAGTGCTATTGCGAGTATTGCTATGACCAATGCTCGCAGGCTCAGCCGGACAGCGTTGGTTGTCACAACAAGAGCCACGTTGACGAATGGGTGCCATTCACTTTGGTGGAGCAAAGTGAAGCCCAGGCACGTCAAACTAGGGCTGCTGCGGCGGAAGCTTGCCACGAGAGGGGTGTGGAGGTTGCGCGAGGTGCCATATTTGCACGGCAATCAGCTGGCGACCCGTTGCACCCCTACTATTTGGTGAAGGCACTCAGTGGCGTGCAACAAGCCCTTGAGGTAATGGAAGACGACTACTACACCCCTAGTGGAAATGCCGGCGTAAAAGCCACACCGGGCGAATGGATCATCGAAGGCCGCTTTTTGGAGTGGCGTGACGAGGAGCTTTGCGACGAGTATTACTTAGAAACCACTAAAAAGTGTCTTTCGTATTCCCACCATGTAGTGTGCGCGGAAGTCACATTTAGCAAAAGGAGAGTGCGTGAGAGGGATTTCTACAAGATTTCTAACGCTGCACATCAGCGCATCTTGGCGTTGGTGTGCTAGTACCGCCGTGCAATAAACCTAGCTTGTTCATAACCTATATATATATAGAGCCTTTGTAAATGTGTAAATATGACCCTACAAATTTAGGAACGTTGTACTAGCTTGTACTTAGCGTGTACTTAGCGTGTACCCCGCGTGTACCTAGACCTAGTACGCGCGTACTTTGCTACCCCCAAACCACAAGCGGGTTTTTGTGCCAAAAGTGATATATGTAAAATTGAAATATTTCTACATATCCATGAAGCTCAGGGACAATGTAGACATATGGGAGGAAACCCCACGACAAAATTCGTTGTAAAGCTTCTGAAATGACACCCTACAAATTCAAAATCGTGTACCTAACATTGTACTAGCTTGTACCTGACCCGGGTACGAATGTACTTTGTTGGTACAACATTGGGTACTAGCTAGGTACAAACGTACCTGAACCGTGTACCTGCATGTACTTGGCATGTACCAGCTTGCACTATTACGTACGAGCTAGGTACAATCGTACGCAAATCACACGTACGCTTGTACCCAGTATGTACTTCTGTGTACGCATGTGGAACGCATTGGTACATGCGTACCTGCAATATTCAGGTACACGTGCACCTTGCATGTACCTGTGGGATGCATATGGTACGCGTTGGGTACGCGCATACCCGCAATTCTGCGTACACGTGTACCTTGCGTGTACGAGTGTGATGCATATGGTACTAGTTGGGTACATGCATACGCATAATTTCCCGTACAAGTCGGGTACACACATACCTAGACATAACTATCTGTATGTTAAGTACACATCGGGCGCACGTGTACTCATATTGCACATAATAATAATGTTGCTAAAACACGTTTCACGAGAATCAGTTTATCTATCATGCCTCGTCGGCGCTGGAATTTTCATCTCTGACAATCTGCTCGAAGAAATCTGCCAGTGGATTCAAGACTACCGCAGTTTCCATACACGGGTGCTTTCGGATGACAACTTGAGACGCGATGTTTTCGGCAAGCATAAAGGGCTCCTTCAAATCGAATACGGTGGCCGGGTTCTCTGGATCCATGCGTAGAAGCACTTCGAGTCCGTATCCGCCCCAACGATGGAGTGCAAAGCATTCGACGCTTTGGTGTGGGCTATGGTTGGCTTCTTGAGCCACGCAGCCTTTACAAACACGTACGGTCTTCCTCCAAGCTCGACTCGATACATGGCGTCCAACCGAGCGAACCTAGAAAACACAAACACGCGCACAAACACACGCACACGCACGGGCGGTGTTTCCCACGTCCATGAACCATGTTCCTGCGAGGCAAAGTCGATAGGTACAATCTAGGTACACTCATACGCGTTCGTCGGTACACGCCACGTACACGCACACCCAATACAGGTACATGATGGTTACACAAGAAACCTGGCTGATGCGCGTGTACCCCGCATGCACGTGACCTCGAATGTGTATGAGTTCCCAGAGTTAAATGCATATACCATACATTTGTCAGTAAACTGAAAATTTGGGCAGGGCCTCCGGCGCACAAGGTCACCACAAGAAGAATTTTCCAACATGTTTTGTTTCCATGTCCCGCGTAAGTGTCAAGTACGCTCGTGCCCAATGCAGGGCACACTATCGGTTGCAAAAAGAGATATCGATACATTTTGATATGTTAAAAATCGGTGTCGACAGATACTGATACGTCCTACCAAGCTGTCGACAGATATTGATATGTGCTTCGAAGTTGTCGACAGATACTGGTATCGATAGTGAGCCTTGACCCAATGATACACACACTGTGAGTATACGGTGGGCAAGATACTCGGATCAGACGGTAGTCAGAATATGTGAGATATACTAAACTGAATATAGAAAGACCAACGGCTAGTTATATAGCCGGCAGTTTAGGGTTTAGGTTCGGAGTGACACGGGACGGGTCACTACGTGTGACACACGGAACCGGAGACAGTCCAGATCCTAAGGGGCCTAAAGCAGACTGCTAGGGTACCCCCTGCCAGCACACACTTGGTGACATGAATTGCAACAATCGGATCGATTAACCGTGGATCGACCCCCGCCACACGACCAACCCTGTCCATGAGTTCAAAACAGGGCACATATCTTATGGGGATTGGCCGGCCCGGGGCCGAGAGCAGCGCCCAAAAAGAGCTCCGGGCCGAAAGCGGGCCGGTCGATTTTTCATCCTTAAGTATGGAAAACATTTGAAAATTAGCAAAAACACGTGTCTTTCTTGATTCCGGGCCGAGAGTCATTCTAGGAAGATATGTGCCCTGGCTTCAAAAGATTGACCCAAGTGTCCCCGTCCCAAAACGCTTAGAATTGAGGTTAATAGTCATTCCGATATCGATATTATCGATTTCGGTCCCGATCAAAAAACTATCAGTTTTGATTGACATATAGTTGTAAATTATCAAAATCGATCGATGTTTGTTGCATGCCAAAAATCTCATATCAGAATGGATTGATGAGGGAATTAATTTTCTTAAAATCGAATGATAATAAAAAGAAGATTAGGGGGAAATCAGTCAACTAGGAATAAAAAAATATCTGAATTGTTCAAAACTCGTCCGACACCGCGACACGAGTGAATGCGTCGGGTCTCATACGGGGCAACAATCTCGACGAGTAATCGCGCGAATAATCGAATTTTGAGGTCGCACGAATAATCGCGATTCACGATTGGCCGGGCCCAGGCCTGTGAAACTTGTCGCGGGCGGCGTGGTTCCCCACGTCCATGAACCATGTCGTTCCTGCGAGGCAAAGTCGATAGGTACAATCTGGGTACACGCATACCCGTTCGCTGGTACACGCCGCGTACACGCACACCCAAGTGCAGGTACATGCCGGGTACACAAAAAACCTGTCTGGTGCGCGTGTACCCCGCATGCACGTGACCTCGAATGTGACTTGAGTTCCCAGAGTCGAATGCATATACCATGCATTTGTCAGTAAACTGAAAATTTGGGCAGGGCCTCCGGCGCACAAGGTCACCACAAGAAGAATTTTCCAGCATGTTTTGTTTCCATGTCCCGCGTAAGTGTCAGGTACGCGCGTACCCAATGCTATAATACACACTCGGTGCGCGTATACGCAGACTGTACCCAACCTGCGCGTCCCAAATGATACTACATATACATGGAGATTGAATGAAGCATGCACCTCGTCGTGATGCCCTCCTGACGTCCTGAGAAAGTAACTGTCGGCCGACCTCCGCGTCCACGAAGCCATCCCAAAAATCCGCCTCCCAAGCGCGCATTCCCACGTTTTCAACGTCGGTTACCTCGGTTTCCACGTGGCTCTGCACGGCTGCGTTAACTTGTAAACGATGACCACGCGTGTTGCGGTGTTGCGCCTGTGAAACTTGTCGCGGGCGGCGTGGTTCCCCACGTCCATGAACCATGTCGTTCCTGCGAGGCAAAGTCGATAGGTACAATCTGGGTACACGCATACCCGTTCGCTGGTACACGCCGCGTACACGCACACCCAAATGCAGGTACATGCCGGGTACAAGACTGGTACAATCCTGGTACGTATTGCGTGCGCGCGCACCTGAAATGGACCAAAAGTAGTACCTGATAGTGTACTTTGGTGTACCTTGTTGTACCAAAACCGAGACTAGCGTACCTTGCTACCCCCAAACCAACTGCTGAACGTGTACCTGAGACCAAAAAGTCGCCGCGGAATGAAACATGCCTAGGTACCGCGGTACCTAGGCATGTTTCATTCCGCGGCGACTTTTTGGTCTCAGGTACACGTTCAGCAGTTGGTTTGGGGGTAGCAAGGTACGCTAGTCTCGGTTTTGGTACAACAAGGTACAACAAAAAATACAAAATCAAGAACGTTCAGGTACGATTGTACCAAAGAAAAGGCAAAAATTCACATTTTTTTTGCAAAATCGCCGGAAAATTGCAAAAAAAACAAGTTAGGCTCAAATTAAAGTGCGGAAGATTCTGAAGGGAATAGGCTTGAAAGTGCGTGCAAAAACATTTTCTGTTGCGCTCAAAATGAAAATAAGTGTGCGAAGGGAAAAAAAATTGTGCGAAAAATAGAAAATCTTACCCTTACCTTAACGGAACCTTACCCTAACGGTTACCTTAACGGAACTCCAGTCGTGAATCGATAACGATAGTGCGATTGCCGGCATATGCCCCCTGCGATCGCAAGCCCCCACATCCCCCGCGATTCGGATCACCGTTGGATTTGCGCCGATTTCGGAATTCGATTCAAGGACATCGATGTGCTCGCGTCATACCTACAGGTGGGCCCGTTTACTCGAAAAGTATTGGCCACTCCAAAATCGCACGGGCGACATCGACACACGAATGAGACGAAACTAGGAATCGAACGGCATGTCACACTCGCGTTGCGTTGACTCGCACGCACTCAAATCGGCATCACCGCCAAGTTCGAAATTGTGGCAATCATCGAAGAGTGAGAAAGCACTACTCTTACCAAGAATCATTTTCGGGAGCGGCGGCAGTACTCCGTCCTTGCCGTGCAGTATCACACCTTTTGGGCTCGTTGCGTATTTTCTACTGACATAGTAACCTTGCATTATTTTTGTATGCTGCCCTGTTTATCGTTCTCTGCAGGGGCGGGTCTTACGTAGGTAGTTGATGCTTTGGCAGAACTCGCTTCGCGTTTGATCATCTTGGTTTGGTTTTTTGCAGCGCGACTAGCGGTATGTTCGTTTCCAGCGTTTTCAGCTCATCGGATGGGACTGCGCCGATACCAGTTCTGGCGGTGTTTGGAATCTGGGGAGCTAAGTGCTCCTCAGATTGGGTTCGAGTTCCAACACCCCCGCCCACTGAGCTGATTTGTGTGACCTGCAGGTGCGACCGCGTCCGACGAGATTTATTGTTGAAGGTGCGTGTCCCTTTTTTCGCATTCTGCAATACATGAAGTTTGTTTCGTCTTCTTTGATATCGTCACTGAGTTGTATATTTGTGTCTGTGCGCGTGCAGGCTTCGCAACGGCTACTGAGATGGCTACTGAGCGGGTTCGTGGAGCGACGCCGGAGGCATCGTAGACGACTTGTCTAGTTTATTTATGTAGGTTGAAATGTAGAAATAGTAAGTTCGCTTAGTTAGATTGGTTAGATAGTCGTAGTTGATATGTAACCGTAAAGTATGTTATCTTATTAACGGATAATTGAAGTGATCTGTCCTGTGTAAACCTGATGGCGCATGTTAGGCATTTTCGTTGCGGAGCATGCATTTGTGTGCGGTCGTTCATTTGAGCACGATCATATTTGAAACGTACGTAATGTACGTACACCTCAGGTGCTTACGTACTAACGTGTACCTTCTGTTTAATAAGTCATGGGTACACTCGTACGCATCTCGGGTGCACTTGTACGCAATAGTGCGTACTTGCTAGGTACGTGTGTACGTAGATACTAGGTACATATCGGGTGCACGTGTATCTAATAACACGTACACCCCGGGTACATATCGGGTGCACGTGCACCTAATAACACGTACACCCCAGGTACACGTGTACCCGACGTGTATATAATACCTTGGTACAAGCCAGGTACAACCGCACCTATATAGTACCTATACTACGTACACGTGTACCCACGGCGAAAAGTCGCCGCGGAATGAAAACAAGCTAGTACAATGTGAAAATAAAACCAAAGTACACGTGTACCTAGGTTGTACCTGAGCGTTCGTACACTAAAGGTACATTCGTACCTGGATTGTACCTGTTACTAAGTACACATGAGGTACGAGTGTACCTGTTACCAAGTACATATGGGGTACGCGTGTACTTTGACTACTCGTACGCGTGTACCACTGGCAGGTACAAGCTAGTACAATGTCAAGTACAATGTCAGGTACAAGTTCGTACAAGCTAGTACAATGTCCGGTACAAGCTAGTACAATGCAAGGTACAAGCTAGTACAATGCAAGTACAAGCTAGTACAACTGTCGCCGCGGAATGAAAACAAGCTAGTACAACGTCAGGTACAACGTCAGGTACAACGTCAGGTACAAGCTAGTACAATGTCAGGTACAAGCTCCTAAATTTGTAGGGTGAGTTTAGGGGTTAGGGTTTTGGGGTGGCATGAGTCCCATCCCAAGAGTTTTTGCAGCGAATTACTACGAGTAAAGTAGTGTTTCAAATTTTGGATACTGCCAAAGCATTAAAAATCTCCTTGACAAGTCCTTGAAAGTGTTCCCTTGCCCATAATAACCTTTCCTACATACCCTATCAAGTGTTAACATGTCATGACAACCAAAAAACGACTTTCCCCCCCGAAAATTTACCGAGATTTTTTCCCGCACGAATTCTGCTACTGCGAATATTATCAAAATGTTAGCTAAAATCCGGCAACAATGTGCACAAGTCATAAAAAACTATTCCTATATACCCCGTCTAGTGTTAACACCCAGAAACAGGCCTAAAACAGCAGTTTTTCATCAATTCCAAGCGCGGAACAAAAAAATTCAAATTCGGAAAATGCGGTAATCCTTAGGAACTTAGCTAACATCTGCGAACAAAAATTATTCTCACAAACGTTCCATTATGCACGTCACCATATGTGTCACTCCACCTAATTTTGCGACCGCTCCGCTCTGCCCATGGCCTGTAAATGATGCACCGTCGAGGCCTGAAATCTTAAGCACATATTTTGGTGGCCGCCATGACACCCACTATATTTCGGATAAGCTGAAACCCTTTAAGAGTACGATACTATGGCCAAAGGAGCTTACTCTAACGGGACACCTCCCGAAGCACTTCGACAAAGTGCTCCATATCGTGGGGGTTTCCAAAAGGAAAGTAAAGCCATTTATTAAGAAAGTTTCGAGGCTTTGTAGACATCACGTGAAAATCAGACGGAATGTTTTCTTGAATGAATTTACTGAGCCGCCTGATGATGCGCCATGCCTCTCAAATAAACATTGATATGACCCCCACCATTACTGAAGACAATGCGATTTCTAACACTTATGAGCATTTCTTAAACATCTTCACATGATGTTACTTGACTTAATATGTTTTTCTTCTTTTGGGGGTAGGGGTCCCCTCCCCTACCCCCTCCCCCTCCCCCCACCCCGCCTTCCATCCGCCTCACCGCTGCCTCACCCCTTTCCTTCTTCCTCATCCAACTACCCCCCTAGTACTTCGTCTCCCCTCCACCACCGCCGGGCAGCAGCCAGCCGCCCCGTCTCCGCACATTCCGTATAGGCTGTTGAACTCCTGCAGACTAGCCTTTTTGGCGCACACCGCGTTTTTTGCTAGTCGTGCTTTCCTCAGTTGACTTCTGAGATGAGCTACTTTGTAGCGCACCATGAGTGAGGGAATGGCCCCTAGCTTTTGCTAGCCTGCTTTGAGCAGGGTGGCAGCCTCCCATGACCTTGTCATATCACTCGGTGTAAATGTTTTATTATTATTATTATTATTATTATTAGCATTATCAGGGAGCAAGCTCACTGCTCAATCTTGGTTGAGTCAGACAGACAGTTCAGCCGGCTTGGTTACTGCCACAGTTAAGGCGGGATCCTTTGTGACAGAAATTTTCCGCAAAGTTGAACTGAGCCGTCTCTCTTCTTGGGAGCAATCCCTTCTGATTGCTGATATTCATTTTGAGATTCCCCTGCAAAATGTCCCTCAACGCTGGGACGTCATCTTGGACAGAGCAACATGGGACGGCTCACGAATCTTATCATCAAACCTGGGTCACAAATCCTGCAAGACCTTGGCAGAGAGGCTGTACACATTCGTTTCCAAAAACAATCTGGAGCTAAAAGTTATCAACTTCACAAGGAGTCAGGATGGATCGGTGATAGTCCCGGACGAAGAATCTCACTACTCTTTGTTACCGTTTTTTTCCTCCATGCTAGACAAGTTGTTCGGACAGCATCTCGTCGATTGTTTTGCCACGACGGCTAATGCTAGAGGATCACCGAAGATGCAATTTTGTTCAAGGCTCCCCGAAGCGGCAGCCTGTTGCACCAATGTCTTTTCGTTCAGCTTACTGGATTGAACTGTTATGCTAACCCACCGTTCGCCCTGTTGGGGCCATTCCTGGTCTACCTTAAAGAACAAAGAGCAGCAGCAACGGTGGTTGTGCCACAATGGGACGGGTTTTCACCAGATCTCTGGTGAACGTCGTACAATGCGTGGTGTAAAAGCAAGCTTAGAATTGCTTCCGTAGGAGAATCATGCTTTCAGCAGCTCAGAGCCGGTAATTGGGTCGATGCCGGCAAGCTGCCATGGGCAGTTTGGGTGTTTAGGTTTGACTTCTCTTAAGACAACAGACATTTTGCAACATTTCCTCACCAAAAGATTTGAAAATCTTGATGTTCAACTCGGTTTCAGTAAGAGTGTAATGAAAACAAATTCTTGGCATAATCCTGGAGGTTGTTGTCCCGTGTTTTTGTTGATCTATGCAGGGAAGTTCAAGCAGAAGTTTTCTCAGGAGACCACCAAACTGGGAGGCTGTTCATATTGCAAGAGTCCTAGAAATCCAGCAAATCGGGGCACAAGACCTTTATCAATCATCCAAGCTTCGGAATCTGAGATCGTTAGGAGAGTTCCTACGCCTCATGACCCCTCGAGAATCACTCGATGCCTGCAGCCAGCATCACATTGTCATGTTTTTTGCTTATTTGGAGCAGCTCGGAAAAACAGTGGTCCATTCTCCAACCTGCCCAAAGACGGATTTGTGCAGATGTCCTCTCAGGCAAGCTGCAAGCAAGCTCGGCAAATTCGTTAATCGACAGGCTCTCCAGTGCATTCCAGGATTTAGGGAGGCTGCGTTCTGACAACCCATGCGCAGGGCGAGCAGTGACAGTATACGAGACGATGATGCGTAATGAGCAGTTACAGGCTCGCATCACACCAAACCACGCGTCACCACTTTTCAGTTGCAGCACCGACCAGGTATTGATCATTCTGAATCGTGAAGCCAACGTTGCTATTTCACAAAATGACTGGATTACTTTGTTTCTGATTCTCAGAATCAAATCCACGATCCTCATGGACTTTTATGCCCTTAAGAGACCAACTGAATTGGGGGCAACTCGAGTGGAAGGTATTATCCGATTCCTGGATAACTCGGGTTTCCTTTTCAATTACCAATGGGGTAAGACTCTCGGATCAGGAGACGAGCATGTTTTCGGTATTAGAAGACTGGGTGACAAATCAAAATGCCCAATCTCGGCATTGGAGGACTATGGCAAAGCGGCAAAGATGTTGGGGATGGACCTGTCACATGGCTTCCTCTTCAGACCGGTCAGATCGGGAGTCATCGAGAACGCACCTATTTCCCGCAAGCAGATGAACACGGATCTGAAATTCTGGCTGCAAAAGGCATGTCTGTTCAGGGGAGAGACCTTCTTCAGCATCCGCACTGCGGGAGCCATTGAAATGTTTCTGGAAGGATCGGATTTGCAGAAGGTGATGGGTCAAGCATACTGGAAAACCGAGAGGATAGCCAGGCATTACATGAAAATCTGGCAAGTTCTGGGCCTTTCAGCCTCAGGGCAGGTTCAAAAAGTTTCAGCTAGAGATTACATTGAGCTGAATGCTGCACAATCTTTTGTTCGTGTATTCGTGTAACTTTGATTCCATCCATTAATCAATCTCATGTTTTGTTTTCTTTTGTTGGCTCGACTTGAGGTTTGGGATGAGTAGCGTCTAAGAGCGTTTGTGGTTAGGCTTGGGCGGAGAGGCGGCGTTGCTTGGGGAGGTGTCTTGCTGGTTTTTCGCCTTCTTTTCCGCTTCTTTTCCCGCCACTCCTACCCAACGGGGGCGGTTCCGAAAGGCGATCCCCGATTTGTCATCCATATCGGGAAACTCTATGGATCAACAGCATTACTGTTGGTCCCCCCAGATTTCCCGCCGCGGCGATGACACCTCGTCAAGGACCGCAGATCGTCTCCTGAAGTCGGATCGACTACGGAAGTCGAGGAGATCTCCGTGACTATTCATCTCCAGTTTCTTAGAAACCGTCCACTCGGTTCTCAAGGCGCCGCTTTTAAGTAGCGGAAAAGTGCATGAAATCATTCACTTTTCCTGCTTGCTGACGAACTCTACGCTTTCTCCTGCTTTTTCATTGCAAATGTTTTCTCCACTACCCGCCCGCCCGAAAAAATGTGTGTCTTCAACTCAGGGCTCCGACACGTCGTTGACGAGGTGTCTTGCTGGTTTTCGCCTTCTTTTCCGCTTCTTTTCTCGCCACTCCTACCCAACGGGAGCGGTTCCGAAAGGCGATCCCCGGTTTGTCATCCATACAGTACTGTATCGGGAAACTCTCTGGATCAACAGCATTACTCGACCGGCGGCCGATGCTTAGTGTGGCTAACCGCTCTTATTAATTATTTACGGATGTTTTCTGTTCCTCGGATCCGTCAGCTAAGTATGAGATGTGGCGAAGAGCTAGCGAACACGAGGCTCAGGAAACAACTTCCTCTCTTAAAGCGTACATGCCGTTAGGGGGAAATGGGTGAGTCAAACAAACAGAAAGAATGCTCAGCCATAGGGTGGGTGGGTCAAAATTTTCCAACATAACTCGTTGGTCCGTAAATGAGGGACAGTGAGCAAGAATGACGATTCTGATGTCGAAATCGCTTTTATAGGCCCAAGATGTGCTCACAAGACAAGTCCCATGATGATCCAACGAGTACCGCTTCCTATTTCCGAGATTAATCATGTGTGGTAAATAACTAAATAATCGCCGTTAGTATGGCTAACCGCTCTTATTAATTATTTACGGATGTTTTCTGTTCCTCGGATCCGTCAGCTAAGTGTGAGATGTGGCGAAGAGCTACGAACAACCGGCTCAGAAACAACTTCCTCCAAAACTCAACTGAGCCGCAGAAGGGCGCCCCCACGCCAACACTCAAAACTCGAGCCACACACTACTTCGAAAAGGCGGAGGCACGAACCCACGGAAGAGAATCAAGTCGCTCACAGTCACGAACCGATGACATAACACTATCGTATTCAAGAGAAAATCAAAGCCATCACACATATTAAGATAACGGATGGGCGATCCTGCTCGTTTTCAATCATAAAGCGGTCTGCTCCATGCCACGTGGTACATCCGACACGTTGCAGATCGTGTTCTTGAACCACATAAATAACAGCTCCAGCCCCACGGATAATTCGGACATTAGACATAGTCGTACCAAAACCGAAGACCCGATGGCAAACGTGTTCCTGTAAGCTTCACATCAGTAATATGCTAATCGCAGTATCAATGGAACAAAGTCCAATATCACAAATGGTATTCAAACCCCATATAAATAGACGTTCATAACGCTCAAAGTCTGCGATGCACGCAAATGAGCCACCCAGTTGACGACTGACTTCGAAGACATGGGAATTTGCAACACAAAGTGTGTAAATGTGTAAGACTAAATAAATGCATACCTAAATTATATCCGAAAAGAGAAGAATTATTAACAAAAAGGGACACCAAAAGCTGCCTGAAAAAGAGACAGATTAATATCACACCTTGAAAATATTATCAAAGAATACCCTTAAATCTCGGAATGCAAAGAAGCAAGTCGACTCATCAGAGCACTTGAACAAGTAATATCACACTCAATAAGCACAACATTAACAAGCATTCCGAATTTAAAGTTCGATGATCATTCGCCTGTCATTACCAACTCGGCCCATGAAAAGAAAAACAAAGGAAACCCTTCAAAGCCGTCACTGGGGAAAATTAAGTGAACAAAAACTCGAAGTAACAAACAAACAATCACCAAACACAAAAAGAAAATATAAAGGGAAGATGGGGAGATGTAAATAAAGTATAAAAAGAAAAAGGGGAATTTCCAACCTTGAAATTCAGAACAAAGCAACATCAAGCCCCGATATACATGAATGAAGCGAAATCAATCGTTCAATTCTCAAAATTACAAAAGAGAAGTACGAAGAAAGCATAATAGTCAAGCATGACGAAGCATGCAGAAAATAAAGAGAATATAAATAATAAAGAGAAGGAGCGCTAGGAAACACTCCTGATGAGTATATAAAGAGCTCATGACCCTGAAATCATTACATAAAGAAGAGCACCTAACATAAATCGGAAAATAATGCTACCACCCCAAGTGAGTACAAATTATAAAGAGCTCACTACCCTGATATTCCATAAAGAGTAATATCAAACCCCAACGCTTACTAAGGGGTGACATGTCATCAAACCTGGATATGTAGTGAGAAGCAATATTAAACTCGCAATCTCATCAAATGCCAACAAAGAAGATACCAAACCAATGAGAATGAAGAACACGTATATATCATGCGACATCTATTAAGAAAGAGAAAGGCATAACGAAATATGAAGAAAAAAATAACCAATGTGAAGCCGTGCCAGTATAAAACACTCCCAATGAGTATAAAAACAGCTCGCTCATCACCATGTAATCTGTGTATAAAGAAGAACACGTAAATATAAATTGGAAAAAGATGCTAGGAAAAAACGACGTGACATCATAACACAAAGGTAACCCTTCCAGAATATCAGTGGTGTATAGAAGACACAGCCATACATAGAAGACGCGCGCATCCATGTACAGACGTCACATCGATGTATAGAAGTCACATCAGTGTATAAAAGGCACATCAATGTATAGAAGTCACATCAATGTATAGAAGACACATAAATACAAATTGGGAAATGATGCCACAAATCACCTCCAGTGAGTAACAAAGAGCTCACTACCCTGATATTCCGTAAAGAGTAATATCCAACCCTGACATTCAGTAAGGGGTAACGTCAAACCCCGATGTTCAATAAAAAGCAATATCAGACCCTGAATTTCGTCTTATTTTGTGCTGTGGTAGACAGTGCCTTCAATGCAACAAGCATGAATGAGGGGTGCAAATATTTCATATACAATGAATATATTTAAAGCAATGAGTCCTTTCTCTTTCCCCTTCTACCTTAACCAGGGTAACTGTTACTTCCTGCCTTAACCAGGGCTACTGCCGACTTGTTACTTCCTGCCTTAGCCAGGGCTACTGCCAACTTTGGTAACTCTTTTACATTCCAGCCTTTGGCTGAGTGGTTGTCTCTAAGCTACTGTCAGGTGACTGCTGTGTGAGATGCTGCAACTCTTCTGCCCTTAGCCTTCTCCAGGGCTGCAGAGGTCTTTCAGGCCAGCACTCCTGCACAGCTTCTCCCACAGCTGTTCACCTGGGCCCACAAACCAACAACTCTACTCAGAGCGGAGGGAGGGTGGGATTTTACAGAAACTCAAAGCAAGAGCAGGATGCTCTCAGGGACAGGAATTGCAAAGTGAAAACCTAGGTGGCCGCAACACTCTTGCACCAACTGTCAACCGTCAACTGTCTCGGCTCGCGGCGTGACTCGTGACGTGACTCGACTAACTGCTGATCGACTGTAGTCTCCCGACTGTCGATCGACTGGGGTCTACCTTCGGCTTAAAATAACCGGAATTATTTCGGTGAAATAATTCTGAATTATTTTGTGCTGTGGTAGACAGTGCCTTCAATGCAACAAGCATGAATGAGGGGTGCAAATATTTCATATACAATGAATATATTTAAAGCAATGAGTCCTTTCTCTTTCCCCTTCTACCTTAACCAGGGTAACTGTTACTTCCTGCCTTAACCAGGGCTACTGCCGACTTGTTACTTCCTGCCTTAGCCAGGGCTACTGCCAACTTTGGTAACTCTTTTACATTCCAGCCTTTGGCTGAGTGGTTGTCTCTAAGCTACTGTCAGGTGACTGCTGTGTGAGATGCTGCAACTCTTCTGCCCTTAGCCTTCTCCAGGGCTGCAGAGGTCTTTCAGGCCAGCACTCCTGCACAGCTTCTCCCGTGCCTTGTCCTACCGAGGCTCACCTGACTGTGCTTGGTGTGTGCACTACTTTCCTTCTCCAGGGACGTTGTGTGCACACCTCACCACTCACCCACGCAGGCAGGGGGAGGCCAAGGTGAAAGAACACATCACCTGCCGGCTTCAGACGGCCGCCGCGGCCTCCGCCATGACTCCCGGAAGGATGAGCCTCTGCTCGGGGTCCATCTCGAAGTACCTCTCGTAGCAGTCACTCTTCCAGTCCCCTTGAAGTTTAATGTACACACTGTGCACATCCAGCTGGAGAGCCGCCGTAGCCCCACCACGCCGAAGAGAATGCCCGGCGTAATCACCCGGGTTAAGTCCCACCGCCGCCGCCAGCGCCTTAAGGCCCTTAACCAGGTCCCCGTGGCCCATCGGCACCAGCTGCGTCCTTTTCCCTGTGCCCTTCTCGATGACGAACAGCGCCGAGTCCCCAGCCCTTCCCGCGGTCGCGATCATCAACGCCCGTACCGCCGCCACCGGGCATAGTGCCGACCCGGGCACCCGACGCAGGGGCACCCAGTGGCACCTCTCACCGCACTGGATCGTTTTGCTGTACCTGACCCGCAGCCAAACCGTCTCTCCGTCCTCCGAGAAGAGCACGTCGTCCCGCACCAAGGACGCACGGGAGTTCCATGCCCCCGCCTTCCCCTCCGTGAGGTTGTCCTTCCTGAACAGACCAAAGAACCCCACCAGGATCGCCGCCCACAAAGAGAGGCTGTTCAAGTCCTGGAAGTTCAGACACCTCGACATGTCCGCTAAGTTCTTCAGCGTAATCGGCATGACCGACTTAGACGGCTTCGCCCAGAACCTGCGAACCCCCTGCAGCGTCGCCGCCACTCGGTGCCGCTGCGCCACCGGCTTCCACTCGTACCCCCGCTGAAGGTGCAGCTGCCGGATCCCGTTGATGTACGTCTTGATGCTGTCGGGCCTGACGAACCACGACGAGAAGGTGATGAACAGGATGAGCGTCTCGTCCGTCGCCGGGAGCAACGGAGCCATACATCCCAAGCAGGCGAAGTACACACAGAACGTGATGAAAGCCTTCGCCCCCGTGCTATAGGTACCCTAGGTGTTGTCCGACAACGCCGCCCCTTCGTACCGCTGTGCCTCTGTCTGCAGCGCCTCCAGTACCTCCGCTGCGACCGCACCCTCACGCCCAGTCAGGAATGTCCACCGGCTCCGGGCCCACGCGAACTACCACCACATCCCAACGTGTGGGCCCCCACACCGACCTGCCTCCCCCCCGCAGTGCCGGCGCAGTGAACAAATGTGTGCCTTGGCTCCAACGCCGCACCACTCGGAACACGTGAGGAAGGCTTTTAACCAACTCCCAAGCCTCTTCTCCGTCCCATACCGGCACCAGGAACGTCCCCGCAGTACCCATCTGCTGCCGACGCTTGCACCGCAAGAAGTTTCGAAGAATGTCCAGCATGACGCTGAACGGCAGGTTCCCCCAGGCGTTGTGCCCGTCGAACGCCTGCACCCTCGCGTCCTCCTCGTGGCTCCAGCTCAGAGAACAAAATGCGTTCGCCCTCGACGGTGCCACACACGCGTCCAGCGTGAACGGCCCGAGCTCCACGTCCAGCTCGTGCCATAGCGCCGGGTGCAGCATCCAGTCGTCGCGGTCCTGCCTCCAAATGCTGGCTCGCATAAACGCCCTGTGCTCGAGGTGAAAGGCGGACAGCTTCAGCCTCGACAACAGGTCCGCCAGAAGGTTGTCCTTCGTGTTGATGTACACTGGTCGAAGCCGCACGTCGTGCTTCGCGCACAGGTAGAATATCTGCTCGAGCAGAGGCAGATATTCCACCGGGCCCCACAACTTGTCCACTTGCCGCAGAGCGCACTGGTTGTCGATCCGCACCACCACCGTGCGCCCCGACAGTTGTGACCCCCACAGGGCCACCGCCCACCACACCGTAAACAGCTCCAGGTAGTTGATGTGGTGCGTGGCCTTCTTTCCCCGTTGGAACGGGAACCACGGCCGCTGCACCATCCGCCGCACGTCGTCCCAGGAGTGCAAGAAGTACCTCTCGTCCAGCACTCCTCCCATACCCTTCGTTCCCGACGCGTCCGTAGCGAAGAAGTCTGCCTTCACGTCCTCCCGGAACAACACGATCCTGCGGCCGTTATACATCCTGATGACGCGCGTCAGGACCCGGAGATCCGCCAGCACTGCCGGCGACACGGTTACCCGGGTCCGCGCGCCACACGCTGCCAGCAGAGCGAATCCCCTGCGCGTGTACAACGACAGCCCCCAAACCACCTGCCCGCAAAAAGCGAGCAGTCCCAGCAAGCTCTCCAGCGCCTTTCGCCGCACAGCTCCCCGCGTTGCCTGCAGCTCCACCTCCCGCGCCCGCGCCAGCACGAAGGCGATACGTTCCTCGCTGACCTCGGCCGTGCACCGCTCGCCGTCGGTGGTCAGAATGATGCCAAGGAACTCCATACGCCTCCCGGGACCCTCGCACTTCGCGCTGTTCACCTTGAAGCCCAACAGGGAGACGAACTCAACCAGCATCATCATAATTTCCTCCGCCTCCGCCTTGGACTTGGCCACGCAGAAAAAATCGTCCAGGTACCCCACCGTCGGTACCCCCTGCGCCTGCATCCACGCCACGATCGCGCGCGTATACCTCATGAAAATCCCAGGCAGCGCACGGTTCCCGAACGGGGCCCGCGCGTCGAAGTAGCGGACTCCGCCGAACTCGAAGCACTGTGTCGGCCAAAACTGGCTTGCCACTCCCACCGACCTGTACGCTGAGTCCAGGTCCACCTTGATCATCCAGAGCCCCGGCCGTAACAGCCCGTAGGCGTCCTTTACTGAGGAGAACTTGTCCTTTTCCAGCGTGATGCGGTCGTTCACCCCGACCTCCGCTGGCCGCGAGTAATCCCACACCGGGCGGTATTTGATCTTACCGTTCCGGAGCTTCTCCACCATCCCCAGCGCCGATACCCCCAGGGGCAACCTGTCCCCCGCGGGGAAAATACGGGCCTCCGCCAGCTCCTTCTCGATCTCCTTCTCCATCGCCTCCTGGTGCTCGGCTCCCACGTAGTTGGGAACCCGGAAAGGCTCCGCCAGCTCCACCTGCTCGAAAGGCCAGCCCACCCCGCAGGCCGCCCCGCGTACCAAAAACTCCACATCGTGCCAATCCTCAAAGGCGGTTGCGATAACGTGCGCCCGTTCCGTCAGGAGCGGTACCGCCGCCCCCACTGCCCTGCAGTCCCGGACGTATTGCTCCCGCTCGTGTTCAGCAGTGCCTGCTGCCTCCATGCGCTCCCGGGTTGCTCTGCGCAATATTTCCCCCCGCAACGCCGGCCATCTGAGCGACCTCCGGACCCGGGACTCCCCCGGCGCCGTCCAGAGCTCCGGCGACTGATCCGCCACCGGCACCGGAAACACCTTGAAGGTAGCTCCGTCGCCCTCCTGTTTCCCCAACCGCCTACACGGCATCCCTGCCACGTCCCATACCGGCAAGAATGATGTAGGGACCAGCCCGCGCCACCAGCACTCGTCCGTCTCCATCGCGTCGCCTGGGCTGGTCCCTTCGGCGACCTCCTCGTCCCGCAGGTCCAACCAAGGGAGCTCGCCCTCGATCTCCGGCAGGTCCTCCTCCGGGGGCCCTTCTCCTGCCACATCGGCCCCATCATCCGGCCCAGCCCCGCCCGGCTCCGCCGCGCTGCTCGCCGGCATCCCCCGGGGTGCAGCCCCCCCAGGGGTGGGCCCGCACCCTCACTGGGGCCCCGGGCACGTGGCGGCCGTCGACACGTGGTCATCTGCTCCGCACGTCCCGCACACGTGCCTGAAACGGCACGACGTGTAAGTGCAGGTCCCCACGTTGTACCAATGGCAAGCGTCACGCACCGTGGGGTAGGACTGCTGTCCGCCGCCCCTCCCCTTTCCTTTGCCGCCGCCCTTAGCGCCCTTGCCCTTGGCACCTTGCGCCGACGGCTGCTGGGTGTTCGCCGTCCCCTCCGTCGCATCGCCCCTCCTGCCGCCCTGCGGCTGCTGACCCTGCCGGTTTCCCCTGTTCCTGCCCCCCCCCTGACCCCCGCCCCCTTGCGGCTGCAGGTTCGCCTCGGCCACGTACGACGCGAACGTGTCCGAATAGCTCCCCTGCTTGAAGGTCACCGAGTCATCGACCTCCATACGCAGGATGAAGAAGTCGTAAAACTTGGACGTGGGGGTGAAACCGTACACTGCCACCTTCGATACGAACCAGGTGTGGAAGTACAGGAACAGCTTGTGCTGAATGTCGGACGCCCCTCTCGCCATCGTCCAATACCCCCGCTCCCACTCCAGGAGCGTAGTGCACCTCTCCTTCGGCTCCTTCCCAGACCATGTGAGCTGTCCCCCCTGGCCGATCATGATCCTCTTCTCCCCCTTCCCAACCAGATCCTCTGTGGGGTACACCCGCAAATCGTGCCCCCGCAGGGCACAACCGTCGTGCGCGGGCACGACAGGGCGGAGGGACCCAGGGCTCCCGAGGGCTGTGCCCGCACCTGGGGGGTTGCCGACGCCTTCTGGGACCTCCCCCGTCCTCAGCGCCTGCGCCAGCAGGTCCTGTGGCAACGTCCTCAGCCCCGCCGCCTTCGCCGCCAGCTCCGCCCTACGCTCCGCCGTCAGCGGAGGCGCCCCCGCCTGCGGCGCCGGGAACATCGGCACCGGCGGCACCGCCCTGGGCCCCGGGTCTGGTGACGGCGACCGCGGCCTCTTCCTGAAAAAGGAATCGTCCAGGACGTCCGGGTACGGCCCCCCACCTTTACAGCGGCAGAAGCTGTACATCTGCGAAAGACGCTCCCGCGCCAGCTGCACGAGGACCCACCAGTCCTCCAGGGTGGCCTCTTCCGTCGGCGGTAGTTCCTCCAGCCCGCACCCGTGTGTCTGCAGCCCCGGCCTCGACCAAAGGAGTGGCCCGAACTCCTCTGCTTCCAGGGCCCTCCCCGGCCGCTTCCACTTGTGCTCCGACAGGTTGAGCACCAGGAGGGACCTCAGCTTGGCTGCTTCCCCCACCAGCCTGCTGTAGTGCTCCAGCGATCTGTCCTTGGTCCACCCCTCCCGCCTGCCCTGCGCCACCGACAGGGCGTCACGATATTCGCCTTCTGGTCCCGACGCCGCCCCGCCCGCACCTGGGGCCGGCGCCGACCCCCCCGCTCCGACACCTGTACCCGCCACCTGTGCCAGAGCACTGGCCACCGCCGCGGCAACAGTGGTGCTCAGCATGTTTTGCACTTCTTCTCGCGTCAGCGGCCCCGGCAGCGGCCCGGGCGGCCCGGGGGACGGCCCGGGCGGTGGCCCCGGCGACGGCCCCGGAATCAGTGCCGGCGCAGGTCCAGGAAGTGGCGCCGGCGAAGGCCCGGGAAGTGGCCCTGAGGGGGCGGGAGGCGGGTTCAACATCTTAGCGGCCCAACCACGCAAGGCACGCAGCCTCGTGGTGGCCTCCACCTTCCCCCCGCGGCTCCATGACCCGGGCATCGGCCAACCTCCCGCCGCCTCGAACCACGGCCCCCCCGCGGCTCCGGTCTTCTCCACCAGCAGCCCGATCTTTACCATCCCACGAGTGTCCTCGATCCTGTCAGACGGCACACCCTGAAGCTGCACTGCCAGCGCGGCCATCCCCGCCAGCGCCTCGAACGCGACTCCCTGCCAATCTGCCAGCAGCAGTTGCGCCTGCGCTCCCGCCGCCGTAGCCCCCAAAGGCAGCAGGGACTTGAGCACTCCCACTGCACCATCACTGGCCCACGCCGCCCAGCGCCCCGCATCCGTATTAGACGTCATCCTCCTGCAGAACCCACAAACTGCAGCCGCGATAGCAGCCGCAAGGAACGAATAACGGGTGCCGCCGCCTCCGCCTGTTCACGACCGAGATATCGGTCTGCGTTCCCACCTCAAGCGAGATCCCCGTCTGCGTCTGCGTGGACACCTCCTGCTCCGTCGGTTGCCCGAATCTACCGCGCTTGCCCAATCGGACGGCCGGTTGCATGTGCTGACTGTCCTCCGCCGAATGTGCTGCTAACTTACCGCAACAGCTCCCACTTGCAGTCCCGGCGGCTCCACCGATCGACGAGGAACGGAAAGGCTCGATCGCACCCGAAGCAAACTACCACACAGGCCCCAGCCTAGGCCTCCCACGTAACTTTTAGGTCCGCCCGCCGCTGGTCGCAAATCTCGCACCGGAAACTGTGACCTCCTGGCATCCACAATCGGCTCACCGCTTATAGCAGCTCCCAGTCGCCCACGCGAACGGAGTAGACCAGTGGTGCCGTCCGCACCGCGCAAGCCGTGCAAAGGAACAGCTCCCCCGGGAACTGACACTGCCAGCCGCTTTCAACGATCTTAACTGTCGCCCGCCTGAAGCAGAAATCGCACTGAGGTCGAACTCTCGGCATCCACCGTTAATTCTCCTCCTCTTCCTCCGAAACGTCTGGAGACGGCGGCGCCCAGCTGATCCCTACCGTGCTTTCCGGCCAAGCGGAAACTCCTACCGGCCAATCACCTCCCACGTCGAAGAACGGGCCGAACCCCTGATACCACCAGGCTCGCTTGTAGATCTCCTGAATGGGGGGCACTGCCATGCGCCGACAACTGAGCTTACAAAAGTGACCAAGTCATTGTGCGGCCGTGAGTGTTCCAGTTTTTTGCGCACGTGAAGCACAGGTCCATACTCGCCGCAATCGCTCCGAATAGCTCTGATGTAAAAGTCCACGACAATCTGACCCTCGCACGTCCGTCGCAACCAGAGTTCTCGCACCCACTGCACGGCATCTACTGTCCTACGTTAATTGTCTGTCCCTTGAAAACTCTCTACCCAGAGATTTTACAGAAACTCAAAGCAAGAGCAGGATGCTCTCAGGGACAGGAATTGCAAAGTGAAAACCTAGGTGGCCGCAACACTCTTGCACCAACTGTCAACCGTCAACTGTCTCGGCTCGCGGCGTGACTCGTGACGTGACTCGACTAACTGCTGATCGACTGTAGTCTCCCGACTGTCGATCGACTGGGGTCTACCTTCGGCTTAAAATAACCGGAATTATTTCGGTGAAATAATTCTGAAAAATGGCAACCAAGAAGATATTTCTTAAGTAACCAATAAAAAAGAAGGAATCAATCCCAAGCAAACCAACATAAGGAACGTCACTGGCAAAGACATCCCAATGTCCCGTAAAATATGACATCAAATCCTCATGAAAATCGGCCAGCATCATCACACTCCACAGGAAATCAAAGGGGCTAGCAACATTTCCGAGGAGAACATTCCCAGCCGACCTTCTGGGAGTAAGGATAAGATCATCCCGCCCGCCCCAGAGTAAGATCAAACCAAATAGAAGCCATCAAATCTGAGAGAACATAACCCAAGCCCGACCTTCAGTAAAGAATAAGATCAACCGACGACAATACAAAAATAGAAGCCATCAAAGCTGTAGGAGAACATAAGGGTCCCAAGCCCGACCTTCAGTAAGGAGTAAGATCAAACCCCGATGACAATTACAAAACAGAAGCCATCAAATCTGTAGGAGAACATAAGGGTCCCAAGAAAGGGTGGTAATCGATTAGTAGAGGAATTATAATCAATCATGTTAATAGTGTATACACTAATCAAATAGGTTTTAATTCCAAACAAATAATTCTAATTAATCGTACTAATTACTTATGCACTTCGGAATTTCACCAGTGTTAAGGGGGAAACAATTAGATAATCGATTCGATTATGAAATTAACCTAATCAAATCGATTTCAAAACCGGTTACGAAAATGAAACTAATTGCCACCCTTGGTCCCAAGCCCGGACCACATAATCAAACCAAACAATGAGATGTCGTTTCGAGATAATAACAGACTTACACCATTCAAATCGAGATGCTGTTTCGAGATAACAGACTTACACCGTACACACCAAAACACTGCTGTTTCGAGAAAACAGATTTCAATACATCATATTGCATTCAGGAACCAAAATTCAAAATGCAACAAAGATATTAGTGTTTTGGGCGACATCCAATCCTATCCACATCGCATACGATGCTCAAAATAATGCCGCATTCGACCAAGGGTAATACATCTCCTGTGACAAATCGCATTCGATAATCACTTGATACAAACCATATAAGGTCCATAAGATTGAGAAATTACAACACCCTTCTACATAAGAGCAGTCCATCTTCTTCCAATTTAAAAGAGGAAGAAATTACGATTCTCTTCTCACCAAGGGCAAATCTATTTTCTGGATACCGCATACGGTAACCATTTCGTGGAACCGCATACGATTCAACAGTGAAAATTTTACGAGTCCCTTCCCGATAAAGCATACTTATATCGGTTAACAGAATGTAACAACATTCACAATGATAAAATAGCCCATTTGAAAACGAGGCATATTGGTTTTCTCACCAAGGGCAAATACATCCTCTGGACACCGCATACGGTAACCATTTCGTGGAACCGCATACGATTCAACAGCGAAGAATTTACAGATAACATAAACGATCCTGTCTGTAAATACGGTAAACAAGATGTAACAACATCCACAATTTAAGGGCAAAATATCCCACTTGAATGAGGCATAACCCCCCTGTGGTCAAGAGATGTATTAACATCGACCAAACAATAAATGAATAAGACTTAAAAGAAACGAATATCCAATAAACCACACCTTGATAGGTAAATAAGATGTAACAACATCGATCAATCGAAAAATAAAATACCTTTATTTTAAAGCACACAAGTCATATACCACAATATGTGATAGCATTAACCCATCATAGGTCACAAGATGTAACAATCATTAACCAAGCAAAGCTCAAAAAATCTACTCCCGATTAGGCATACCCTCATATATAGGACAACAACAAATATATAAAAAATGCAACAACATCGACCAATTAATCAAAGGTCAAAAATACCTTTCGAATGAGGTAGAGTGACCCTCATATGTCAAAAGACGTAAGAACGTCAACCAATTGAAGTTCAAAAATCCATTCCAAATGAGGCTTACCATCACTGGACAAAGTATGCGACCACAACTGAATTCGTCAAAGATCAAAAACCCATTCCTAATGAGGCATATCCTCATAGGTATACAAGATGTAACAACATTAACAAATCAAGGGTAAAACCCCCTTCCTGATGATGCATGTCCTCGTGGGGCAAAAGATGTAACGACATCAACAAATCAAAACTCAGAATTCTACTTCTAATGAGGCATATCCTCATTAATCAAACATATGTAATAACATCGACGACTACACAATTAATTTAAACATCGAGATGCTGTTTCGAGATAACAGATTTATACCGTCCAAATCGAGATGCTGTTTCGAGATAACAGACTGATACCGTCCAAATCGAGATGTTGTTTCGAGATAACAGACTTATACCGTCCAAAATCGAGATGCTGTTTCGAGATAGCCGATTTATACCGTCCAAATCGAGATGCTGTTTCGAGATAACAGGCTTATACCGACAACATTCCAAAATCTATGTGCCGTAATTTGTCAAAAGAACTTTGTATAAATATCCCCCACGACATGAAAAATGTGTATTTACAATCAACGAGTTGACAATAAATTGATTAAAAAAAAGGGGTTTATACACGATCCACCAAGTATTATCAAAAAACTCGCCTAAAGATTCAATAAAATCCCATTGGTTATACAAAACATAGAATGTAAAGACAAAATTTAGAATGGCATGATACACGACCTGACATTTGAGATGACTTGGGTCATACTATCAACCACCATTTACATAAATCAACTTTAGAGAAAAAGATGAATAACTTTCCAAGGGACGCATGTGACAAATTATCTTATGACCATCCAAATAAGACGTCTTTACTAAAATCACATCCGATCTATGCTAAAAAACGGGATAAATATATATCCATATCTCAATATCGCATCACACACATAGGGAAAACGGTGTATCTAACACCCAAACCATTCGTACATGTTATCAATATACGTCATGTTCATACGACATGTTTTCAATATACGTCACATATTACACATATTTAAGGTAGAGAACTTACAAACCTTAATCCTAAAGTTACATACAAATTCATTATGTAAGATCCCATTCGATACCAGTTCAAAATCGTAGCTAAGAATTCAAAGACTAAACAAACTATGATTTTGTAATCAAGGGCAAATAGTCTCACAAAAAGCAAAAAAAGCATACGATTCATTCTACAGAGAGCTATCAATTCCTTTAAGATAGATGATATCGCATCCAATACCAACCACTTCCGCAAAGGATAACAAAGTCCATTTCATAAAGTACAGCATACAGTAAACCATATTAACCGCATACGATTTATCTAAACAAAGCGAAAAACCGATTTTTATCAAAAACCTAAAAAGGCACGTCACACAAGGATGCCATGTCGATATAAACGATATTATCCATCGACGTTCTTTACCTCACGTATACGCGTACAAAATTCGAAAAATCCCAATTATTCGAATCACCGCAAAAGCGTTACCAAGGACGTATAAATTCCAAGGAATCCACGCGGCACGTAATTAAAATGAACGCAAAATCACAGGAAATTTTGTGTCATAAAATACATCTTCTCAAATATGTGTAACCATTACGTACCTGTATAGTCGCTCGCCACTTCTCGCGAACCCGTCTGAGGCGTGCACCTCTCTCCGGGCCGCGGGGCACAAAAATAGATATTTTTAAAAATGTAATTTTCCTACTGACTGTGTTCGCAGGACTCCAAGACAACGGTAACAACGGCGATGGGGCGACACAGGTGAGAAACGAGGTGCGCCACCCTGTGTCTGTAGCGCCGTACTTTGCATGCAGTGCCCAAAACCCCTGTCCGTACAAGCCAGACACAAGACGTCCAGCAACTGAAAAACCTAAGTTAGCCAACATGAAAGCCGGCAATGTGCGAAAATTCGGAGAACGAAGTCCCCAACAAGTGGGGCAGGAAGATAAATCGAGCAGACACATGGAACGAGAACGAGGATCAGCGGACCAGGAGAACACTGAGGAGTTCATCAGAGAAATAAGAGCGCAAGCAGCGAAGAAAACTGACACGTACCCGGGCGGAGCGACCATGCCAGACCTCTGTGATACGCATGGAGAAGATATGAAGAAACTGATTGAGGCCGCGGGGGCTGAAAACGCGGATATGACGGCGCTGGAGGCGGTGGCAGAATACATGACTGTCTACGAGGACACGCGGAAAGTAAAATACCAGCGGGGCTTCCCACTGGAGAGCATCTACGGGCTCCCGGCGGGACACGGCAAAACTCGATACCAGCTGGTAGTGAACTGTACTGACCTGACCTCAGAGGAGCAGGATGAAGTTGGCATGCACAAGAAGGGACCGCAGGTGACGGTGGGGCCCTTTCGGGAAGAGCCAAAAGCAGCGAGGCAGTACATCGGCCACTTGGAGTCGGCGATCCGACACTTTCACGACCTCCCTGACACTGCCCCGGTTCTGTGCAGCGGCGAAACCCAGCTACGCTGGTATGCTGATAAGATAGCAGAGCTTCATCTCACCTTTGAAAAAAGTGAATATGCCATCACTGCGCTGGCGACATCTCTGGCACATCTACCTCTTCACTGCGTACCACTGGGGGCAGACAACTTCCAAGCAGCAGACGTTTGCATCCCGAGGGTACGGGTATTTCATCCGAGGCAGACAAGGACGGGCAACGCGGAGCGACAGCTGCACATAATCAGCGAAGAGTTGCGTGGGCACACGACCAAAGACTTGGAGAAACAACTGCGCAGTATGCCCTCTGTTGAATCAGCAATCAAAGGGGCGCGGGGACTGCCCGCGTACATGGAGAAGCACACCAACAGCATACGGCTGGTGGCGGTCACGGAGGAGGCCGCTGACAACATAGAGTCGAAGGTGCTGGCCTTCCCGGGTCTCGGGGAATACACGGTACAGAGAATCAGACCATCGCTAACGAACAGAGGCGAGGACGAGACAGAGGTGATCGTAGTTGATAAGGGGAGCACCATCGACCTGGCCGCGGACCTCCCGAACTTAGTCGCGGCCATCCAGGAGGTGTTTACACAGGCGGGCCTAGGCGAAGCAGCAGAACATCTAAAGCCACTGCCAGCGACGACAGTGAGGCCAGGGACTGACCCAGCAAAGCCGGAAACGTATATGCGGGTAAGAATCACAAAAAGCGGCAATCTTTTCACTGGGCTAGCCAGCGAAGCGGCGTATGAGTGGCTGGGGAAGCAGGACAGACGTACGGTCCGCCTCTCTCTCCCCAATAAATCCCGGTCCTACCTCCTCCAACACTCTGACTTTTCTCGCACGGGAGATAAGTTTAAAGGCAGAAGAGGGAAGGCAGCGCCACCAGCAGCAGGGGCGCAGCGGACGGAGGACATCGTGCAAGCGCTGGAGAGCAAGCTCTCCAACCAGTGGGCGAAAGCTGCGAAGGGCGGGGCCGGTGACGAGGCCATCAACGAGCTCCGCAAGGCCGTGGAGAAGCTCGAGGGCACGTGCAAGAGCGGCTTCACGGACAGCGTTGAGGCCACGAACAACGTCTCCAGCAAGGTTGACGAGGTCAAGGACTCCGTGATCGACCTCACTGAGGAGAACCGAGTGTTCCAGAAGCAGCATATTGGAATCTCCAGCGAAATATTAACGTCCTTCAGCAACTCCAACAACGCGCTGGCCAAACTGCTGAAAGGGCACCGCACCCCCGAGCCGGCAAAGAAAAATCTACGCAGGCCACGGGAAGCGAGCGAGCCATCTGACAGCGACGGAGGTATGGAGATCGACGAAGAGACGCTGTCGGAGCTCAAACGTCTGCAAAAAGCACGGGTAAGTTCCCTCGGGGAAAAATCATCCTCACTGGATAAAGGACCCCTCGCATATGGCGTTGAGGGCAACAGCACAGGGACACACAATCTGACTGAAAAGTTAGGGCATCGGCTCCGAAATCAGGCACAAGACGAAAAGTGGAACCCCACCACTTGCGTCACTGAACCAGTCCGAACACAGCACAAGAGGAAGGGGAATCAGCTGAATAAGTACTGGCTGGGTTCCTGTGTGCATCGCAGGCCAAGGCAGACGAAAGGAAAAAACTGGAGCAGCTGGAACAACAGCTGGCAGAGCCTCGCTCCAACCGAAGCCAACGCTCTAGGAGCTGACAGAAACAGCCTGGAGGAGGCCACATCCTGTATAGGCCCTTACAGTTTTGAAGC
The DNA here is from genome assembly GCA_001247695.2 of Cymbomonas tetramitiformis. Classification (NCBI taxonomy): domain Eukaryota; kingdom Viridiplantae; phylum Chlorophyta; class Pyramimonadophyceae; order Pyramimonadales; family Pyramimonadaceae; genus Cymbomonas; species Cymbomonas tetramitiformis. The sequence goes on along the minus strand of LGRX02026736.1, from coordinate 64,747 downwards.
TAGGAAAAGCCCTGTATACCAGAAAATCCTGGTTAAACAAATACCTGAAGTAAAAAGTAAATCTAAATCCAAACCTGCTGCTGGTAATAGTGCATCGTGCCCACACTCCTGCACAGTGCCGATCGGAACCCAGGCTGCAAAGCCCACGACTAGACACCAATGTGAAAGGGCTAGCAATAACACAGGCACCAACTGCCACCACACTGTTGACACGGTAGCATCATCAAACTCAATACAACATAGGGAAAGGGCGGGCACACCTGGCACAAGAGCTGCAGAAAATAACATAAAACATACAATGACATTAAGTAGCTGCAGTTGCAATAAAATACACTATGAGATAGTAAACAGAGTTAAAGCGACAAGCGGGGCACCCGAGACCAGTTCCCCGTGCACAAGGGAGGTAAGCAGCAGAGAACACATTCAGGAACTCCCACTAGGACAAGAGGGGAACCCTAAGCCTACCCTAAGAGAAATAAGCACAAACCAGCCCCAGCGAGTGGAGACAATGGTCAGCCTTACAGGAAAGTTACTATGGGGACTTTATTGCAAGATGGCAGACAGTATTCACACTTTCAGGAGTAACCGGCAAATTACGGCATTTAGCGAATTGCTCCAGGAGCTCTACGTTAAAATACGAAGTTTTGTAAAAACAGCTCTGACGAAGCAATATTTCAAGGAGACAACTGGAAGTCGAACACAAAGACATATTGGGAAGAATGAGGTCCAGATATATGGTAGTAAGGACGGGATGATGCTGCAGGCAAATGTAACGCGTAACAACAAGAAGAACGAGGGGTCGGGGGAACATGCACACTGGCGAAACGACGGGGATAGTAACAACAAAAGGAACCCACAGGATACACTGAATGGAAATAGGAGAACTGCAACAACCCGTACAGCCATATGGAGGAAAACAAGGGGAAACCCTAACCCAAATGGGGCTTACCTACAGAAAAGGGAGGGAATAGGGGCACATAAAAGCAAAATTAGACGGAAATATTTTACACAGGGCCTACAAATGGCAAAATACGAACATGAAATGAAAATGAACTTGAACGGACGACTTTGGACATTTAGCGAATTGCTCCAGAAGCTCTACGTAAAAATTCGAAGTTTTGTAAAAACGACCCCAGCAGAGCAATATTTTAAGGAGGCAACCAAGAGTTATGCACAAAGATATATGGGGAAGAATGAAGCCCAGATATGCTGTAAAAAGAACGGAACAACGCTGCAGACATGTGTAACGCGTAACAAGGAAAACCGCGCTAAGCCAGAAGAACATGCACACCGACGAAACGATAGGGACAACAATAACAGGAGAAACCCACAAGATACATTGAAAGGGAAAAGGCCAACTATGACAGCTTACACAGCCATATACAGGGAAATGAAAGGAAACCCTAACCCAAAGGGTCAGTACCTACAGAAAAAGGGGGGTAAAGGTGCACATAATGACAAAATTAGACGGAAAAATTTCACACAGAGCCTACAAATGGTAAAATACAAACAACAAATGAAAATGAGCTTGAACGGACGACATTGGATATTTAGCGAATTGCTCCAGAAGCTCTACGTAAAAATACGAAGTTTTGTGCAAATGGCCCGAAAGGGGAAATACTTTGAGGGGACACCCATAGGGTATATACGAATAAGTATTGAGGAACACGAAGTTCAAAAATGCAACATGCAGGGTGTGAGGGGACAAAAAGAGCGTGTAACGCGTAACAAGGGAGGCGGTATGGGGGGAGGAAAACATACCCGAAGGAGATGCGTGGTAAGTAATGGATACGAAGGCAACTCACGGGGCACACTAATGAAAGCAATACTTGCAATTTGTGTTGCAGCTACGTTCCTGACGAAAATTACTAGTGGAGGAAGAATAACGCCAGCACAAAAATTAACGCAATGGATACGGGTAACAGCATGCAGGAAGACTGGCAGAAAGGTGGGAACGGGAATGCAAAAAGAAACACCGGAAAGGGTGCGAGTGACATGCTTGCAGAAAAGGAACACAGCAGCAACAACGATAACCAGGCAGGTAACTGAAACAAGGAAGGGAAAGGAAAAAATGCCAAGAGGGGAGGACAACCGAAGCCAAGGAACAACACAGGAAAAGCTCTCAAAGGGAGTGCTGGGTGAAGCCCCGGAAAGGGAGCATGCAGCACAGTGCATGCAGAAACGAAGCACAGAGGCAACAGCAAAAACCCGGCAAACAGTAGAAACTGGAAAGGTAAGTGAGGAAATGCCAGGAGGAGTCAACGACCAACGCCAGGAAATAACACAGGAAAAGCCCCCAAAGGGCCCCAGGTGGTTAGCCACAACAGAAGAGGGGGGACGAAGGGCGAACTTCAGAAGAAACCTCACATATTACCTACGGGCGAACCGGCAGGAGCACGCACATGCACACAAAAGGGGAAGGAGATATTGGAGTGAACATGAGAAAGGGAAAACATACAGGTGGGTACAACGTACCAAATATGACAGACCACAACTGGTCAGAAGCAACCAGGTAGTAAGGCAAGAAACAAAGGACAGGGACAATAGTAAGTGGGCGCGAAAACATGGTGAGATGCGCCGAATGAGAAGGGAAGGCCAAAACATAGCGAGAACGGTGGGAGCCCAAATAATGAGCATGCATGTAACACTAAGTGTGCTGGGCACTCTGGCTAAACGGAAGGAGCAGGCACAACTGGCAATGAAAAACCCTCGACAAGAGGTACCGCAGGTCAAAGCGGTGAATGAAATGTCTACGGCGGCACGAGGAGCAGCTTTGGGTACAAAACCCAACAGGAAAGCTGAACAAATTGAGGAGACGGGTAGGTATGCCGAAGCGAAACCACAGCCCTCACATATAGGGGGAGGGACATGCTCGAACGAGAAAATGGAAGGACAGTACCCCAAGAATTCTGTCACGCAGGGAATATTTGCCAAGGATGGGAAACTGAATATGCACCAAGTGGACCTCGCGCTCGAAACACTGGAAGACAACCCTCCGGGCTCAACAACCATGCGAGAAATACTGAAGATGCTGAGGGAAAATGACAGAAAATTTCTGGAAATGGTAAAAGAAAAAGTCGCCAGAAAGGGTGGCACCCAGATACCAGTGGTAGGAAACGGACACTGGCTACTACTGATGGTAGGAGTCTGCGTCGCAAAAGATAACAGCACGTTGCAGGCCTATGTATACGATTCTATGGGCATGGAAAGACAGACACGGAAGAAAACCGCCCAAGGGCACACGAGAATGGCGGAGGAACTGCAAGGAGCAGTGAGTGCATGGGTAACGGGCAACAAGGAGGCAATGGGGTGCCTGGAAGCTAGAGCCACGCCGATGTACGACAGGCACCAACACGATGCATTCAGCTGCGGCGTCTGGGTGATATATATTGCGGAGCTATGGCAACAGTGGCTGTCAGAAAGGAAAGGAGCGTGGATACAACATGTGTACACGAACACACTCCAAACCAGTCGATGCGTGACACTACACACTACGGAAATAGTGAATAAATGCAGAGACAGATTCAGGCCAAAGATAAAGTCGGCCATAATGAGGGAAAACAAGTCACATGCAGAACAGGACACGGATGAAGTTGAGCTGACAAGGGAGAACCCAGCAAAAAGGACTGGGGCAAAACAGGCGCGAACCCAAGGAACGTGTGCGGCGGATGCCTTCATGAGGGAGGTGGAGCGTGGCCGCACAGGGGAACAGGTGGAGGACACAATGCGACAACAAGGGGTGGGCATACAAACAATAATGAACGTTCGGGAAGCACTTCAAGCGCTACAACAAGACACTGAAGCCCTCATAGATGAAACAATGGGAAAACTGTCGACAGATGGCCGAACCCAGATAGCAATAAGAGATGGAGAAAAATGGGCAATGATGATGCTCACAATAACACGCCAGGACATGCAGGCTCATGTGTGGCTACCTACTGGGGGAATAGAAAAACAGGACGAACTGCTAATAGCTATAGATGTTTGGACCATACTGCGAGAAGCCTACGACCTGCAAAAGGTGAAATATAGTGGACTAAAAACACATAGCACACCACCAGAATGGGGAAAATTCAGTCAAGGTGAGCAAGCGATAAGAGTGGCAGGGAGCTGGAAATACTGGCATGTTGACGGCAAACCAGGACACTTCAAACTCGGGACTAGAAACACGGCATGGCTGCAGGGGGAGACTCGGGGGATGCGGCGGACGACAGAACAAACAACTGGGCTGGCCGAGGAGGACATGACAAGTGACGAACCGAAGGAAGATGGCAGGGCACCTACCACGGAGCAACACGCCACGAGCGACGCAACGGAAGAAAAGAACACAAGTACCACGGACAAGCTAGTTCAGGCCACGCTACGGTTCCGTCCGATAAGCAAAGAACAAGCGAACGAAAGGCTAAAGAAGGAGGAGGGAACGGCGACAGGAAAAAAGCTGAGGCCTCCCGCGAACGCCAAGAAATACCCGCCACCTACTACAACAACGAAAACGAACAAAAGGGACAATGAGGAAACCAAAGGGTCCCCGGAGGCGCTGAAGCAATGGGGTGGGAACATGCCAAAAACGGAGAACCTAAACACTGAAGAAATGGGACAAGCACAACAACACACCATAAATTTCCTAACATGGAACATACAAGGCTCCCCGCACTCACTGTATGAACTGGAGGAGCAAATGAAAAAATGGGAGATAGATATAGCAATAGTCACGGAAACTAAGACTGCGAATGAGGAAATAAAAAGACACTTCAGAAACAGAAAGCAGTCAAACATATGCACAAACATACCAACAGAGGAAGGGGAGGGAGAAGAGAGCAACCACAAGGCGGGCCTTGCCGTAATACTCACAGGGGAATATGCCAAACCACATAACTACACCGAGGTGCAGGTACCGCACTTACGAGGAGTACTCACACACACGCTGCTCCACTTTCCGGGAGGAAAATACTTACACCTGCTAGGGGTATACTACCCGGTGGAAGGGAAAGACGTGGCGGAAGAGACAGGACGAGGGGAACTCGACAGAGAGGCGGCCAGAAATGGCATACAGGAGTATGTGCGAATGGTGACCACAGCCAGCGACAATGCGGTAGGACAAACAGTACTAATTTGTGGGGACCTGAATGCCACGACGGGAACACCGAAAAATAGCAGGGACAGAGAATGGAACAAAACCCTGGAAGCCACGGGTCTGCAAGATGTGGGAGGGACCAGGGAAACAACACTAACATGGCATGAACGACGGAACATAGACAGAATGCTAGCAAGCAAAGCAGAATTACAATACTACACGCAACCAACGGCAGGAGAACTCACCGAGCTACACATGAGCGACCACAAAATGGTCTGCACAACGCAACTGGACCTAAAAGCCTGGGGGACCCACAGACCAACGACACAAAAGCCACAACATGCAAAAACAGACAGACTGAAACTCCCGCTAACAGAAGCAGAGGGGAATACCCTCAGGCAAACACTGGACGCTGCATATACGAAGGAATTACAAGATGAAATGCAAGAAGCAATAAACGGGATAAAAACAGCAGCCAGCACAAGGCACAGAAAACGGGCAATAGACTACGCGGGAGGGGTGGTTGCAAGGATAATGGGGGAAGCAAGAGACAGGGCAATGATGGATGTCAACTTACCGAAACAAGCGGCAGCACCAGAACAACAACATGGACTACACCTCCCAAAAACCCTCCGCAAAGAAAGGGACGGCCACCTGAAAGAAAGGAACAGGTGCCGTGAGAACATAGCACTATGGAAGAAGGACATAGAAACACGAGAACAAGTAACCGAGGAAGCACGGACGGAAGATTTTGACAACCGAACAAACGAAATGAGGGAATGGGAACAATGGGAACGGGAACAGAAAAAGCTTGCGACAAAAGAGGCAAGGAAGTGCATTAAAGAACACGAAGCAAACCGAAAACAGAAAACAAGAATGAAAATGAGAGAAGGATACTGGAGCAACATAAAGCACTACCATAAATTGATATACAAAAAAGAGATAGAAAACGGAACGGCACCAGCTACAACAATACAAGCAATTGAAACCATGCAAGGAGAACTAGTGGTAGGACACCAAAAAGTGGCACAGGCAATGGGCGAACACATTGCGTGGTCGGAACCATACAAAATGAAGGAACCAGAGAAAGGACTTAAAGATACGCCACCCTGGCTTGACGAAAGGTACAAGAACTACGTGAGGGAAAACCAATGCAAAAGGCCGGACCAAACAAAAGTAAACCTAAATGTGGACAAAGAGGCCTATCGACAGGCAGTGAAGAAAATGAAAACCAACAAAGCAGCCGGGCCCATGGGGATACAAAATGAAGTACTGAAACAGATGCCGGACAGATTCCACGACCAACTGTGTGAACTCATGAAATTAATGTGGGAGCATAGACACACCCCCCTACCATGGAAAAAAGGCTACTTCTGCTTCCACCACAAGCAAGGAGAAGTAACAAAACAAAAAAACTACCGACCTATAGCACTACTGGATTGCCTGTTCAAATTATACACTACAGTACTCACAAAAATGCTAGCTGACTTCTGTGAGATAAACGGCATGCTCTCGGAAGCACAAGAGGGCTCAAGGGAAAACCACAACACAATGAAGCAACTCACCAGGGTAACCAATGCCATTGAAGACGCCAACCTCTCCAAACGAAACCTACATGCAACCTACGTGGATTTCGAAAATGCGTATGGCTCGGTTGACCACAAAAGACTCATTACGACGCTAAAACACCTAGGGGTGCCACCACAACTTACCGAAGCTGTTAGGGACATACTGGGCGAAAACGAGGAGGACTCCATGCAAATGAGAGCAAAAGTAGGGGACCAGGTCTCGGAAGAGGTGCCAATAAGAAGGGGGATTCTGCAAGGCGACAGCATGAGCCCGCTACTGTTCATACTATACCTGGAACCTCTCCTTAGATGGCTAGAGGTGGGAGACCATGGGTACCAGCACAGGTATGCAACTGACAGGGAGCTCAGAGGGGAACTGAGAACCTCCTCCGGAGCGTTTGTGGACGACCTAATTATACTAACCAAACTAATGACAGGCATGGAGCAACAGCTAAAGAAACTCTCGGCATTTGGGGACTGGAGTGGACTCAGAATAAACGAGGACAAAACAAAGATAACAGGGGTAGAACATGGCAACAAAAACGTGAAAGAAAGCAGGCACCAAGGGGTGAAATGCGGAAGTCGAACGCTAAAAGTCCTAAAAGCCGGGGATACCTACAAGTACCTGGGGGTCCTACTCAATATGCTGGGGACATGGAAAGAGGAGAAAAGAAAGTCACTACGGGAACTCAAAAGAAGAATAGACGCACTACTGGCAACCCCCTCACACAAAGACAAAAAGAGTACTCCCTGAAGTCGGCCATATTGGGGAAATTCAAATACGGACTCCACCTCGGGATATACACACAGGGTGAAATACAACAGGCCGAAAATCAGCTGGGAGCCGCGATGAAAAGAATATATGGACTTCCCGCGAATGGTACGCCCAATGAACTAAACACGGAGGAAAAAGAGGAATATGGACTGGGGCTCCAGTCCCTACAGGCAATATATGCACAGGAAGTGTACACGGGACTGGCAGGCGCTGTTCAGAGTGAGGAAGACAAAGGGGCCCAGATGGGATACGGCAAAAGGGAGAGAAACCTTAAAACCAGACAAAGAATGTCACAAGTTAGTAGGTCCACAGCCGGGCTACTGGAAAAACACTTCGAAGAAAGGGGACACAGCAGCACAAGGAGCAAGCTAAAAATGGGACTGCAGACACAAACGAACACTCTGAGGAAGATGAATGCTCTGAATGAATATGGAATACGCGTGAAAGGGGTGGGAACCCACATGCAGGAACTGGGCAAAGAAACACTACCTATAATGAGGCAGCTGGGGAAAGCTAAAAGGGTATACACAAACGCGGAAATGGAGGGCACAACCAGAACGACCAAGCACCAAAGGATAATGGATACAGAATACAGAGACCCACAGTCGCAGCCTGCGACGACAGGCTTTGAAAAAATGGGAACAGTAAATGTAATACAGGAAACGAAAACTCAGCAAGCCACCAAGCAAATAAACTTTACCAAACTACTCACACTATTCAGAAACTACCCGGACCTCAAGAACTTAACCACGGCAGACGGGAAAAGTGCCATACCAATAGAAACACTGAAAGCAACAGGTGGAAGGAAACACGACACCAAGACGGCAACAAAGATAGCACAGGGAATGCTGCACCTATACCCATACATTTGCGAAGCACAACCCAACGACATTAAGAAACCAGGGGACCACTGGGACCATGTGTGGAACAGAAGGCTGAAACCTGAATATATACAAGAACGGAAAACAGGAGAGCTAGAGAGGTACACCAAAAGTACGATAAGCATGGAAAACATAAGCGACTGGCCGGCACAAATAAAGGCGCTACATGAGGCTGGAAACAGTCTGAAGGACATACTGCAACTAGTGTCTATGTACCCGCTAGCCAACCAAACGAAGCATTTCGAACAGTCAGAGGTAGAGTGGACGGAACAAGAGAAGGAAGTTCTGGGCATAGAAACCGACCAAGAAAAGGAGGAAGACGACGTGATGACAACCAGACACCCGCGGGGGAGAGTAAAGAGGAAGTCAGGACAACAGGACAGAGGCCAGTGGTCGACACAGGAAGACCGAATGGAAATGCTAGGACAAGAGGGAAACTACACGCCCGCCGGGATACTGGCAACGAGACAGTACCTGCAAAACTACACAGACTCGACCTCGAAAGTAACGCAGTACGAAATACGGTGGACCGATGGAGAAGGAAACGAACAGACGACGTGGAGCACAGAAGAAACAGTAAGAACACACCTGCTCAAACACAACCTCTCCTCGGACCAAGGATGGAAAAACCTAGTGGAAGAATGGAAGAACGACAAGAGAGACAAAAGGACCAAACGCGAGCCCGCTGAAGAGATACTGGCAGGACAACCAAACGGCGAACAGAGGTACTGGAAAGAAGTAACGCACCTGGAAATATGCACAAGGGAAACGAACCCGGACCAGGACATTAGGCACATTCCAGGGGTGAAGGACAGACAACTGCGCACGGAAGGTGACACCACCTACTGCTATGAGCCGGAGGGAAGCCTTATAGGCACGCTGAGCACGGTAAAAGCTAGAGAATTGTACGACAGATATGCCGAGGCGGTGGGGGACAGCACGGCACAAAGGCCAACAGAGAAACAACTGGCCAAAAGGCTGAAACTAAGTGTAGAACACAAAATACATGTAAACACTTTTGAGGAGGAAATAGCACAACTGCTGATAAGGTACTCCAGCAAAGCGGAGATGAAACACAGAAAAAGGAACCTCCAAAACCACTGGACCTTCCCTCCGGAAATGATGGAGGCGGTACACACAGCCATGGGAGTCCAAACAGAGGTATTCGCCTCCCCACTTAATGTACACAGAGACACCAGAACGTACTACTCGCAATACCCACGAGACTCGGTATTTGGGGCTGTAGGCTCGGCATGGGAAGAGCAATGGGAAAAACTGGGGTCATACCAATTCAACCCAGAGTACACAGCAGGGGACCTCTACAAGGCACTGAAAAAGGCAATTAACTCCACAAAAACGGCCGAACCCGTTCTGGGGGTAGGAATATACCCCACATACGCCAAAAGCCCGTATAGAAAACTGCTGAATAAGCACATGGGATACAGGGTACACGAGTTACTGGAGATAAAGGAAGGGCAGTTCACCTTCTTACCACCCGACCACTGGATGCAAGGCAACCTACAGAAACCCAAACAATGCAACTGGAACATGAGAATACTGGTAGTAGCGAATGCGGCAGGATGGAGAAAATACTGCCCGGATGCACTCAAAACCCACGACATATTCAGCAAGGCCCTTCTCAAGTGCCCGCAAAGCAAAGTCAGGACGATAGGCAGAGCATGCTACATACACAGGCCTCTCACCCTCAAGGATGCGGACAGGCGACCTAGGTCAATTACAGAATGGGAGAAGGATTGCGTCATAGACTCCGCGCCATGGATGAACCATGAACTACCGGTCATGCAAGCACTACCAGGCAGCCACCTGGAGAACCACACAGAGAAGATAATTGACCGGTGGATGGAAGACAGGGAAAAAGAAGGGGAGCACAGAGGAGGGGATAGAGGGCCGAGGCCAACGACTATGGACGTACTAAGAGCTAACACCACGTGGAGTAGGGAGGAAATAAACAGAGACGCCCTAAGAAGGTGGGCATTACAATTTACGGGCCCAGACACAACGGACGAGCACATAAACGGAGACCAATGGCTGCAGTGGGAAAGGGGTGAAAAGGAGAAAGCAGAACCACCACCAGAAAGCAAGTGGGACAACCAAAGGAAAGGATACCCAGAGCCCCACAGGAGGCATAACAGAAACAATATGATTTACACAGATGGAAGCCAAAGAAAAGTCAAAAAGGAAAACGGGGAAGTCGAGGAAGTAACGGCGGCAGGCGTCTGGGACCCAAGAGGGGAACGGGCAATGAACCACATGCAAAGATGGGCCGGACGCTGCCAAACTGTTAACAGGGCGGAGCTCACTGCCATATATATGGCACTGACACTAGACTCAAACTCGGGAGAAGAGAAAGTCAGCATATGCACGGATAGTCTGACCTCCCTCTACCAGATACAAAACATGAAAAGAAGGCCGCACACGCTTGAAAGGCACGTACACAGGGACCTGCTGTGGAAAATAATGAAACAAATACAAAAGCTAAATAAGGAGGGAACAAAAGTGGCCCTATACAAGGTTAAAGCGCATGTGGGAATACATGGGAATGAAATGGCGGACGAGGTGGCAAAAAGGGCCTGTGAAGAAGGGGAATACGGCCTCAACCACGACAACACGGATACAGTGATGCTACTAGCAATATGCGAGGCCACGGGTAGACAACTGGAAGGACACCAAGCAATACTCAACCATGTAACAAAAAAGGTGAGGGAGGCAAAAATGACGGGAAAAACGAACATAATACAAAGACTAAAAAGGAAACTAGAAACCGGGCCAGAAGAATGGGAGACCAAAAGACAACGCATTGAGAGGAAGGAGGCAGAATACGCACAAAGAAACCGGGAGCCTACTGAAATAGGAACAGCCTGGGCAGACACCTGGCCCGATGAACCAGAATGGCAACAGGAACAGGAAGAGGAATTGGAACTCCAGAGGATGGAACGATTAGAGGAGGAGGCATTAATACAGGAGCAGCAAGTACAAACAGCACAACAAGCTAAACAAAAGAGGGGGCAAGGGCGAGAGAGCACACGGGGAGTAGAAATGAATAAGGAACAGGGATGGAAGACAAGAACAATACAGAAAGAGGAGGCATTAGAACAGGGAGAAAGACAAAAACGAAGAAGAACCCAAAGCCAGGCAAAACCCGACCAACCAACCCTACGGGAAGCTGAAGGGCCGAGGGAAGCCCAAGGAGAAACTGCACAAGGGTCAACCCAGAAACTGAAGCTACCGGAAACACAGAATGTGGACACGACAACACAGCAGGACACCGTAGCCGAGCTCAGAGAAATGGCCCAACAACAGGAGGAAGCACAGGAAGAATGGAGAGCACTCCAGGAAATGGTACAGGACCAGGAAGCAGCGCAAAAGGAAGTACACCAAGTGAAGGAATGGAGAAAGTCCTCGAGGGAAAAAATACTGACAGCAACACAAGAAAAGCCAGAAAAATACATGCAGCACCTCAAAGGTGATAAAGCCATGCACAAGCTCTCTAATGGATACTGGAAGAAGGGAACGGAATACCTAAACGAGAAAGACGTGACAGTCCTGCTAAGATGCCGGGCGAACAAACTACCAGCAGGACCATACAAGAAGCAGCAAGGAGGGAGAAGGTCGCAAAAATGCAAATGCTGCGGGATGCCCAGACAAGTAAACGCGGGAGGATTCATACGCACAGCCCATGTGCTGGGAGGATGCACAGAGAAGGGAGATAAAGAACATGATAATAAGCAGGTCGGATGAGACCACCAAAATGATAGCGAAAGCAATTAGCAAAGGCAGGAAAGGAGGATGTGTAATAAGAACCCATGCGGGGAAAAAAGGGAAAGGAATGAACAACGGGAGACCAATAGAAGACTTCCTCCTCACAAGGGGGCAATGCAGACTGGACGGACGAAACACACCGGCACCAGCACACGGAAAGGACACCATACCACACTACGTGGACATAGTAATGCTAGAGGGAACTGAAAAGGGGAATGAGCAGCCTGGGTACACACACCAAAAGGCAATGACGGAAGCGGGCCACATACACCTGATAGAGGTAACATACACAGACGAAATGAGTTGGGAGGAAGCACTAAAAACGAAGTACACAAAATACACACCGCTAGTAAAACTACTAGAACTATATGGCTACAAGGTAACGCTACACGTAATGGTATTCGGCAATACGGGAACAATATACGAACACACGGAGAAAATACTGACCAAACATTTAGGATTCGACAGACAGGAAGCCCTACACCTACTCAGGAAAATACATGACCTAGCGACAGGATTTGCAGTAAGCCTAAACAGACTATACAGAACTAAAGTAGACAAGGAACCAGACTAAGGGACAAAGAAGAAGGAGTCAAGGGGACTCACAAAGCCCCACACCCCGTCCAAGGGTGTCTCTTTTTCTTTTCTTTTCTTTTAGTCGCTCGCCACTACTCGTATATAATGGCGTGACGCAAACAGCGACGGAAACACATCAAATGCGACTTTGCAACGCCACAACTATAATTGTTCATTAGTCGCGTGAACGTCACATGCATTGAAGAAATTGTAAACCCGTGACCTGTCATCTTCGCATGCATGCACGACCTTGCTATCCAAATTTGCATCAACACAAATGTTCCAAAGCAAATATCATTTGCAAGAGAAGTAGTGCCACGATTGTAACGACTATAGTATAGGGAAACCACAAACGTCGCAGAAGAAGGCGATGTATGTAAGGATTCGTGGACACCAAAATCATGACGTATACCCCATTCAATCGATACGCATCGTGTGCAAACGCACCATCGGCGCGGCGCGGCAGCAAACATCAGACAACACGCATTGCATCACATACCATCGTAAGCATGCACCTTCGGTGCGTTTGTAGAAAACTCAATGAAACACATTCGGCAATCATCGCCAACGAATCGCACGCGCCCTTTGCGCGGCGCGGCAAAAACACCCATTCCACATTGTATCATCCACTCGTACAAATCGGCACCCCCGGTGCGTCATGCAACTCGAGCACACAATAAACATCCGGAACTATCAGTGCGTCATTCAAAAGCTGCGCATGTGGACACCACTCAGAACACACGACCTGCATTCCGTGGAAGGTATCACGAATGCAACGATGGGAAAATAACCCTCGCGAATGAAATGCATGAAGAAAATCTCAATAATGACCTTCGACCAGAATCGAATGCAATCGCCACGCAGGAATGGGCAGGGCACATCGAAAAGAGATGGCGATGCATCATACGATGCGCGCGACTCTCCACTACTTCCACACTATGTAACATTGAAGAAACAAGTTATACAGTGATTGGCGATACAGTGACACACATATATGTTGATGCGCTTCGATGCAAGAAATATGTCGCGTCACTCATCACGTCGCGTCCCCATGATAAGATATTCTGAATCGCGATCGTGTAATAGCCATCGCTCGCGCCACCACGGCCATCGCAATGCCCGCATGTCATATTGCGACATATACGACACTATGTATGTATATGTCGCAATATGCCATTTATTACTTATTTATTACTCGACACTATATTGTCACATATACGACACTATGTATATGAATCATTTCAATCGATCATACGAAACCCGCCCCACACTCGACTGTATGCATGCACAGCGTCGACACAGCAGACGTCGTCGTTGTTGGCACAGGACTCAAGACCATTTCAACACCCACCGATACAAACAGCACCGACGAGCGCAAACATTATGCAACATAAACGCAATCGCGCGCTTCATCAGCAATGCTACTGCCGATGATGCTCCTCGACCATACAACCGCGCGCCAAAACGCCGCGCGACTACATTGTCTATGTCGTGTGTGTCACTCGACTGCGCAAGCACGCAAAAGCATGGCCACATGCAAGCGAAACTGCATACACAACACAGCACATTCTCGACAGATTATACTCGATTGGTCGACGCGTGATTCTTGCTCACTGTCCCATAATATGCTGCAGGTACGCGTTTAATATCAAAATTTTCCAACATAACTCGTTGGTCCGTAATACCGTAAATGAGGGACAGTGAGCAAGAATGACGATTCTGATGTCGAAATCGCTTTTATAGGCCCAAGATGTGCTCACAAGACAAGTCCCATGATGATCCAACGAGTAACGCTTCCTATTTCCGAGATTCATCATGTGTGGTAAATAACTAAATAATCGCCGTTAGCTACCTGTACTCCCCGACATAAATATAAACTAATAACACTCGAGAGGGGCTAGCACGTAGGGGGCGATCGAAAAACTGGGGCGTCATAGAGGTATGCCTGCGCTTGGTTGCCGTGGGAAAGGGTTTTCGTAACTGTTTTCACCTTGCGGTTGCAGGTCTCTATCTCTATCTCTGGTAATCTTTTTGAAAATCGTAACCTATTACAAACTGATTAGCTGATTTTTCTAACTAATATGATTATAATTGGTTACAGTTCCCAACCGATATGATAGTAATTATACACATTCTCCAAACCTATTAGATTAACTATTAGAAGACGACTGCTACCTATTTGATTAGTATTTTTACAGATTTGAAACCTGTTAGGTTAGATGATTATTTCCAGTCAGAACCCATTTGATACTAATTTTTTCAGCTTGGCAACCTATTGTGTTAGTAATTTCAGAGTTGTACAACCTATATGATAATAGGTTTCAAGGCTAACTAAACCGGTCTTGAGACTACAACAACAGGTTTTGCTTAGGCATCACAATTGAGGTTTGGTTTACCTTGCTTGTCGTTGCCAACAAGGGCAACGGGAAGCAAGGCAATTGGAACGCGATGCTTAACACAAATCCTGTTATCACGAACACTAAGCAAATAAGGTAGGCAGGAAAACACGGGGAAATGTTTCCGCAGGAATAAAAAAAACGAGAATCGGGAATAACATCCTTCATGCTTTTCTTGGGAATATAAAATATAGAATTACGTTATGCCATCAGGGGAATCGCGATCTGACATGCCATCTGACCATCACGTTCGTGTCGCCCGGAGATTTCTGGCGAAGTCCTCACTCGCCTGTTCAACTGTGACATCATGAGTCGCAAACGCTAAATGTCTCAGTCAACAGTGCCGTTCGTAAGTTATTAAGTATGGAAATGTAGGATATCGCTTGCCCGCCCCAACTTTGTTGCGCTACTGCAGGCACACCCCCTTGTGATTATAATCACATTACATGAAGTACAATTTTTTTCAACGTTCGTAACTGGTATATATGTATTCACTAGGGAAATACCTTTCTTTTGAGCTCTTGAACGACCCCATCCGCAACCGCATCAGCTTCGTTTGCAGTCGCGACTGCAAGCTAAGTTGATGCGGTTTAAGATGTGGTCGCGACCCCCCATGGGATGAAAGCTTGGCAGTCGAGGGGGTTTCGTGCGTTTCAGCGCACGAAAACTTGACACTGATATTATTGATAGTAATATCAGTTCACCCTCTTAAGCGCAAGCACTTTCATCAAGTATACTCGAAACGAGCGCATCTTAGCATTGAGCTTTTTGGGTTTGGGTTTTAATGTACCCAAACCCAAAAATGCCAAACAGTCAAGGCCGTCCCGTTCGTTCTAGTGCACGAAACTTGGTACAAACACTGACAAGATACATATCGTCAAGTTCTCCAACGCACAGCATCCGAAACAAACTGTGTGCAAAACGGCAGATCTATTTCTTTGGCAGACTTATTGGGTTTGGGTTCGTTTCCCAAACCCAACAAACCTGCCTTAGAAATAAATTGCGCGTTTCGCGCACAAATAACTTGAAGCCTTGAGCTTCAACTAACTTGAAGATATTTATCTTGTCAGTGTTTGTACCAAGTTTCGTGCGCTAGAACGCACGGGAAGGCCTTGACTGTTTGGCATTTTTGGGTTTGGGTACATTAAAACCCAAACCCAAAAAGCTCAATGCTAAGATGCGCTCGTTTCGAGTATACTTGATGAAAGTGCTTGCGCTTAAGAGGGTGAGCTGATATTACTATCAATAATATCAGTGTCAATGTTCGTGCGCTGAAACGCACGAAACCCCCTCGACTGCCAAGCTTTCATTCCATGGGGGGTCGACCACATCTTAAACCGCATCAACTTAGCTTGCAGCCGCGACTGCAAACGAAGCTGATGCGGTTGCGGATGGGGTCGTTCAAGAGCTCAAAAGAAAGGTATTTCCCTTGTGAATACATATATACTCGTTACGAGCGTTGAAAACAATTGTACTTCATGTAATGTGATCATAATCACAAGGGGGTGTGCCTGCAGTAGCGCAACAAAGTTGGGGCGGGCAAACGATAACCTATATTTCCATACTCAATAACTTACGAACGGCACTCATGATGTCACAGTTGAACACGCGAGTGAGGACTTCGCCAGAAATCTCCGGGCGACACGAACGTGATGGTCAGAACAGCTGAACAGCACCGTCGCGTGCAAAGTATCGAGTGTGTATTACGTTATGCCATAAATCACTATTCCCCAAAAATCAATGATTGATTTTATTCCCGAATCTCGTTTTTTTATTCCTCCGGAAATAGGATGCCGGAAAACACATGCACTGTGGCAAGTCAAATTAATACTTAGCCCGCACTCACTCGCAGCAATCACTGATTCTAACCCTGAGCATATGCTCCAAAGTGTCCTCCTCAGTGTTTTTTCGCAGGTCGGCGTGCATTCTGCCCGCTGCACTAAACGTCCGCTCAACGCCCGCAGTAGTTGCAGGGCATCCTAAAAACTGAAGAGTCATGCGGTAGACATCAGGCAGGTCTTTGGCTTTTTCGTTCCACCACACCATCACGTCAAAACCGTCCTCGTTAGCTTCTTGGGGCAAGGAAAGATAGCTATCCAGCTGATCTTTCTTCACAACAGGTGTGCTAGCCCCCGTTTTTTTCCTCAAGAAAGATGCCTCACCAAATGAACGGGGATCGGAGGCTTGCACAGCAGGTGAGCGGGCAGCCTCGGCAGCCACTGTGGGCTTGAAGTTGGTCCAGGCAGTTCGCAAAAAGCTTTTGGCCCGATCACGTGTCATGTTGCCACCGTCGTAGATGTTGCAACCGTCGAAGTCCCAGTTTTTAAAGCGAGCCCTACAAATTATTGGCCTGTCCATACGTGTGGACAATCATCTGTCCGGCGTATGGACGACGCGTGGAAGTCGTATGGACGAAATTTTTACTAAATCCATACGTATGGATTTGTCTAAATAGCATAAGTGATGTCCATACGGTGTCCATACGACTGTCCATACGACCGTCCACACGTCGTCCATACGTGTGGACGACGTATGTCATTTTGACCGATTTTTACGCGTGTGGACGCTCCGTACACTGCCCAACCGTTAAAATAGTTGTCGTCCACACGCTTGAACCACCGAAATACGATGTCCACACGTGTGGACAGCGTGAAGTGCCTTGCCTGCCCCTTGGGGACCCCTCATCATCCATGTGGACACCATGTGGACGTGTCCCTGGACGCACCGACGCGTACGGACGACGTATGGACGACGTATGGACACTGTGAGGCCCGTGCTGCGCCACTCTTTTGTGCTTGTCCACACGCGTGGACATCCATTGCACCCGGGCCTGGGTGTGCCCGAGCATTCCTGGCCCCTTCATCATCCATGTGGACACCATGTGGACGTGTCCCTGGACGCACCGACGCGTACGGACGACGTATGGACGACGTATGGACACTGTGAGGCCCGTGCTGCGCCACTCTTTTGCTCTTGTCCACACGCGTGGACAGCCATTGCACCCGGGCCTGGGTGTGCCCGAGCATTCCTGGCCCCTTCATCAGCCATGTGAACACCATGTGGACGTGTCCCTGGACGCACCGACGCGTACGGACGACGTATGGACGACGTATGGACACTGTGAGGCCCGTGCTGCGCCACTCTTTTGCGCTTGTCCACACGCGTGGACAGCCATTGCACCCGGGCCTGGGTGTGCCCGAGCATTCCTGGCCCCTTCATCATCCATGATTGTGGACACCATGTGGACGTGTCCCTGGACGCACCGACGCGTACGGACGACGTATGGACGACGTATGGACACTGTGAGGCCCGTGCTGCGCCACTCTTTTGCGCTTGTCCACACGCGTGGACAGCCATTGCACCCGGGCCTGGGTGTGCCCGAGCATTCCTGGCCCCTTCATCAGCCATGATTGTGGACACCAAGGGGGCGTGTCACTGGAGGTACCGAACCGTACGGACGCCGTATGGACGACGTATGGACACTGTGAGGCCCGTGCTGCGCCACTCTTTTGCGCTTGTCCGCACGCGTGGACAGCCATTGCATCCGGGCCTGGGTGTGCCCGAGCATTGCTGGCCCCTTCATCAGCCATATGAACACCAAGGGGGCGTGTCACTGGACGTACCGATGCGTATGGACGACGTGTGGACAGGCGTATGGACGATCGGAATTCGCGTATCCATACGTATGGACACCGACCGTCGTACGCGCGGACGGTCAGGAATCATTAGTCCAAGCGTGTGGACACATGTATACGCACGTGCGGATAAGAGTTTGTCCGCACAGATTAGCAGAATCAGGCGTGTGAATGCAGGTGTCCGTACATACGGTTTGTTTACATATATAATACACTGTCTATCATCCGCAATCATCTGACTCAGAACTACTACTATTGTCATCCTCGCTACTACTATTGTCATCGATTTCACGGAAGAAATCTGCCTTGCGATCCAACACAACTTGCAAGCAATCAGTTCGACGTCGAATGGCCAAAGGGACAGTGTTTCCATCGTACCGGGCAAGCCAAGCCGGCATGAAAGGAACATCCTGAATGACCACTTGATTCTCAATGCTGTTTGCGCGAACGAATGGTTGAGACACGTCCCATGGCATGTCTTTGCGCAGGAAAATGTTCTTGCTGATGTCGTCCGCAAGCGCAGCCACCTTCGGGTACCAACGGGCCTTGAGCAAAAAGATCTCGCGACCGGGAACATCAAGCTTGACGATCTTCATGATTTCGCCATACCTATCTTCAATATCATCATCCGGTATCTCGCCACTCAGAACTTGGGCTGGAGTTGGCACTCCCGGAGTGCAAAAGATGCTCTTGAAATACCGGTGAGAACTCTTCAAACCAATGTCGCTGTCGTGCACTCGGAAATCTTCACGGCCAATCTTGATGCTAGGATACTCCGTCCAAGGGGTGATGCCGGCTACTAAGGCGAAGGCCTGCTCCTCCTCGGTGAAAGGCTGAATCTGCAAAGTTGTTGGGCATCTCCTCCACCTGTCCGGTTGTAGAAACACCGGAACCACATCATTCGTCTCCAGCAGCCTTCGACGACCCGCCCGTTGCCGGTTGCGACGATTCCGTTGCAGAACGTTCCTGTATTTGAAAGGTACACACGGGTGGTCCATACGTCGGAATACGATGACCACACGGTGTCCGTACGCAATCCACACGGCGGCATTCGCTCAATTCACAGTCATGCATATAAGTTGGTACCTGTTGTACGTGGCGAGCATTAATTACTAACGGAGAGTAGTAACGGAGAGTAGTTTGCGAGGCTGTTTTGAGTCCAAAACCGCAACAAAATACCAACCCATATTTGGCATGGTGGTACGGGCCTGATGTGGCCGAACCATGTCAGCGTGAGTGAGTTGAGGGTTGGTGGAGGGTAGATGAGGAAGGTCGGAGGTGGAAACGGGGCAATCGGAGGTTCGAGTGCACTGTGGGAGCCCGCCGCAAAAAAGAATGCTGTCAACTTTTGGGGGAGGGGGTCCGAGGGGTCCGGGGGGGTCCGAGGTAAACAGTGAGGTTTGTCGGTGTCCGATCAAGGTCGAATCGAGACATATAGTGAGCCCCGGTCGGATGAAAATGTCGGGGGAATCGTCCTCTACACGTTGGCGTCCGTGCCACGTGGTACATTCCAGTGCCACGTGGCAAAATGAGCTAAACCCTAAGTTTTTGGTTGGTACGGTCAGTGGCGAGTTTTGTCGGTGTCCGATCTGAAGGTCGAATCGAGACAAATAGTGAGCCCCGGTCGGATGAAAATGTCGGGGGACTCGTCCTCTACACGTTGGCGACCGTGCCACGTGCTGCATTCTAGTGCCACGTGGCAAAATGAGCTAAACCCTAAGTTTTTGGCCGGTACGGTCAGTGGCGAGTTTTGTCGGTGTCCGATCTGAAGGTCGAATCGTGACATATAGTGAGCCCCGGTGGGATGAAAATGTCGGGGGACTCGTCCTCTACACGTTGGCGGCCGTGCCACGTGCTGCATTCTAGTGCCACGTGGCAAAATGAGCTAAACCCTAAGTTTTTGGCTGGTACGGTCAGTGGCGAGTTTTGTCGGTTTCCGATCTGAAGGCCGAATCGTGACATATAGTGAGCCCCGGTGGGATGAAAATGTCGGGGGACTCGTCCTCTACACGTTGGCGGCCGTGCCACGTGGTGCATTCTAGTGCCACGTGGCAAAATGAGCTAAACCCCAACTTATTGGCTGGTACGGTCAGTGGCGAGTTTTGTCGGATCGGTGTCCGATCTGAAGGTCGAATCGGCCAATCAATATTCAATATTCAATATTCAATCTTCAATATTGAATATTCAATCGGCCAATCGATATGCATGTTTGAAACCAATAAAGAGCCTTGCGGCCTTTCACCATTGTATTCCACACAGGGACAAATTGGCATTTTTGGACGTCCGTACGCCGTCCGTACGGCCTCCGCACGCACGTCTTAGGTTTCCAGCGTACGGACAACGATGTTCATACGTTCCATGCCACATCTGCGCGCATGCACCGACACTTACGTCAAGGTTGTAAACTCATCCATCCACACGCTAGATTATGAATATATATACCGCTGCGATGCGAGTGTCTGCACTATCGGTGCCGTCGATGTAGTGACTACGCAGAATGTTCAAAATGGCATATTTGTGCCGGAGTTTCTGCTTACTGGACAGCCACCTTTCACCATTGCATTCCACGCAGGGACAAAATGGCATATTTGGTCGTCCGTACGCCGTCCGTGCGGCGTCCACGCGCGCGTTTTAGGATTCCAGCGTACGAACAACGTCGTTCATACGTTCATGCACCGACTGCGCGCATGCACCGACACTTACGTCAAGGCTGAAAACTCGTCCGTCCACACGCTAGATTACGGATGGACGATATGTGTCGTCCGTGTGGATGCAGCAAGCAATCTAGTCCACGAGATCAGCTGTCCGCACGCGTAAATACTTCACTTTTTCTGTCCACACGTCGTTCGTCTGAAGTTCTACGAATTTCCGTATGATTGTGCATTTTGTCCATACGATAAATGTCCCATGGACGGTCTGTCCATACGGTTGGTGATATTACAACACTTGTGAACAGTCCGCATGGATGGTTAGCGCAAGCACATGGGGTCATGCTCGGAATTATTGTTTTTCGTACGACACTATAGCTGTGGACAGCACTTCAACAAAATCTGTCCACACGGGTAAAAGCTTCACTTAGCAATCCATCTGCTATCCATACGAGTTAGCTTTGTTTTTCGTACGATTATGTCCCATGGATGGTGTTTTTCACACGTATGGACGAAAAAAAAAGCTGACCCGATGCAATTTGAGACCGTATGGATGCCATACGGACATCGTACGAAAAGCACCTTTTACTATGTGGTGGACACTTGTGTAGAAAACACAATAATAATTTTTTTGAGTAATTTTTGCCCAAAAAGAATTTTTGGCACGAGAAAGGGCAGGTTGAATGCAATATATCCCGCCAAACAAAAAAGCAAAAATGTTTTTTTCCCATGAGATATCGGCAATTTTGTGCGCGCGATTTTTTCAAAACGAACCAAAGGGAAAAAATCGAAGAACAGACACTCTGTGGGATTGCTTCCCAGCGGACAGTGCAATCGACGGACTCGATGAACTCCCCTGTCCTAACTTTCGGATTCTCCATACTAGATACTTTAAAAAAACACAATCGCGGAGGATCGCAAATCGATCTGCGATTTCTCCGTTGACGACTTCTCCGTTCGGTTGACTTAACATAAGTTACCGATGCAATAAAATCATTAAGCGGCCGCAAATCATTTTGGAACTGAAGCAGCTCCACCACTGTGGCACGCGCATGGTTCTTTGCTGTGCATTTTTGTTTATGCCATATTCTATTTGCTTTCATTTGTCACAGCGAGCACCCTCTGTTGAGGTGAGTAGTCTCGTGTGAGCGCCACCGCGCGGTGCTCCCGGCTTGACGGATTTTAGCATCCCAAATACTAGCTCGGCGTCAGTGAGGGGGTGGATTCCGCGAGTTCCGTTAACGGACTAACGCGTGTTGGTTCGAATCCAACCTACTCCGCGGTGACAGTTATCGACTTTCGTTTGTCGTTGTGCTCTTTTGCTGAATGGGGTTGTTGATATTTGGCTGGTTCGAATACAACGTCCTCCGCAGTGACTTGTTGATTATGTGCTCTTTGACTGAATGGGCTTGGCGGTTTTTGGTTGTATGTGCGCAGCAGCCGAGCCGACGCGCGGTGCCATCGTAGGTTACCGGCATTATCAAGAACAGGATAGTTGTCCGGTGCGTTTGTGCGGTTTTCTGAAAAATTGGAACTGCACATCAGTTTTTGTGTTTACTCACGTTTGTGAGATGCGCTTCTATTGACGTGGGTTGTGCCTATTGCAGGTACCATCGGAGCCTGGGTTGCGCTATCCAGTGCTCGCACGTGAGCTCTTTTTTGCAGTTTAGGCAGGCCGAGCGATAGATTAGCAGACCTGTATATTTAGGGTTTCATCAGCATAGATCTGTATATGTGTATGTAGATCTTGTAGAGCCCTTAAGTAAGAGTGTATGTAGCGTACTTAGTTTATTTAGGAAAGTAAGTATTTTATATCGTAAATTTGCGTGCTCTCTGCGTGTACTTTTAATCACCTGTAGTTCTTTCGTAATTGTCAGTGTGCTTGCTCGCATACCCGCACGCATACCTGCAGTGACACCCCATTCCATCACAAAGCATAAGACACTTACCCATCCGTCATTAGCATACACACAACATAGCATCCGCATACACACAACCTGCATGTTGTGTAATAGAACCGAAAGGTGCATATGTATAGACTTTGAAAACTATGCGTATGCAGTAAGACTACTTGTCCAACCGTGTGGACCACTCGGTCCATACGGGTGGAATGAGCGAAATGGGCCCAACCGTATGTAGTCCATACGTGTGCATTATTCAAACAATATATCCGTACGTGTGGACTTGGTGAGTTGCACGTCCATACGTATGGTCACCTTCGTCCATACGCAAGGACGTCGCCGTTCGTGCGTGTGGACTGGTTGAAATTACTGTTCATACGTATGGACGGTATCGGCGTGCGGAATAGCGAATTCTGATCGTCCATACGGGTGTCCATACGCGTGGATCGGTACAATATGTTGATGAAACCATCGTCCATGCGTACGGACAATTGCGTCCATCCGGACGAATCGATGTCCGCACGTACGGACGCATATATCCACGCGTGTGGATGGACTTACAATCCTTATTCTGAAGCTCGTCTCGCAATATCTCTGTCCACACGTATGGACACCGACGTCCGCACGTGCTCCGATGCGTTCACACGTGCGGACGTACATTTCCATACGTGTGGATTGCTTATTGTTCGTTTTTTCGTGTTCACATTTACATGATTATGTCCATACGGTGTCCATACGGGTGTCCATACGGTGTCCATACGGGCGTCCATACGGTGTCCATACGTCCATACGGTGTCCATACGGGTGTCCATACGGTGTCCATACGGGTGTCCATACGGTGTCCATACGGGTGTCCATACGGTGTCCATGGGACATTTTCGTACGGACACCACATGGACGTGTGGTTGAAAAATGCCTGTGTCCACGCGTGTGGACACCATGTGGACTTTATGCCGTCCATACGGTGTCCATACGGTGTCCATACGGGTGTCCATGCGGTGTCCATGGGACATTTTCGTATGGACACCAAAAGTACGCGTCGTCCATACGGTTCTTACATATGCGCAAGGTTTGTGCTCAAATATGCCCAGACCGTCCATACGGGTGTCCATACGGTGTCCATACGATGTCCATATGAAATTCCATACGGATGGACAGGCCAATAATCCGTAGGGGAGGATCCAGAAGCGTGGACACGATGTAGTCCTCCAGGATGGACATGCTCAAGTCGTTCACCCACCGTTGGACGAACTCGTCGTGCATGGCATCGCGTCCAGTGCGCACAGCTGGTATCAGACTAGAATGTCGAAGTACCGATCCATCGGCCAACACCAAGTCCACAGTGGGATCCAGTTCGCACTCAATGAGGTGGGCGGTCATGGGTAACACCAACGACATTGTGACACACTTGGTGCCCTGGATGATCCTGGTGTAGTCATACACCGGCTGCAAAACTGGAAGCTGTAGGCATCCCCACCCGAACATTCACTGAGCATTCGTTGTAGCTAATAAAAGATACAAAATATTTCACAGCATGCTACCAGACGTTTCAGGGTTTACCTACACTGCACAACCACTGAAGTCAAGGCGGCTCAAACAGATGAAAAAACGTCAACGTACCGCGTGCTGGATGGTCTGCCAATCCGTCAGGTCTAACTGGAAGTCGCGATAAGTGGATCTGACGTCGTCAGTGCTCATTTTTAACTGAAGGGACTCCACGTCGAACATCTGCAATGCCGTCTGCTGGGGCGGAAACCACTCCCACTGGAGAAAGATGCTATTCCAGCGAATAGCTACGGAACGCGCTGGCTGAGTCGTTGGGAGCTGGTACTTTTTTTGGCAGCGATGGAGGCAAGACAACCCAAGGGGAGATCGACGGAATAGGGCGGCTATCCCCTTGGTCTTGGTATGGACTTTGTCGATGGCAGGGACCTTCAGGAAGGCCAAAACGCATCTCTGTCCGACATGGCAAGGGCAAGGGGAGGTCTCAAACTTAGATAACCCCTTCTGAACATTGCTTGCCCCATCGGCGACAGCCTTGTGCAAACAGTCGCGAACGGTATCGACTGCCTCAGCAGCCTCTGACCCAGAAGAGGCAGTGATGTACTTGCCAACACCGATGTGTGCCAGTGTCGACAACGGATCCGGGTCCAATCCGAATTCGTAGGACGGATCCAGAAAATTTTCAGGCTTCGACGCTTCGGATCCGGCAATTCGTTTAAATCCGATCGTATCTGTACCTGTCGGAGCCAACGAAAAGCAGGCTTCGTCCAAACGGATACACGAAATTTCAGGATTGTCGCTGTATCCGAACCCGAAAATCCAGAAACTATCTGGATTAGTCTCCGTGGATCCGTTAAATTCTATGCTGCCGATCGGAAAGTCAATAATATTAATATTAATTGTGATATGAATTTCGGTCGTCAAGGGATATAAACTTACCAAAATGTGGCCGAATGTCACGGATTTATCCTCTTAGCATAGTCGGGAAAGCAAGGTCATATTGGCAAACATCCTAAAGGGTGTTGGCTCAAATTTTCGCTTGGCAGGTTTGGATTCGTAGAATCGGCGGAATTGACGGATTTTTTACGGATTAGGATTCGATGCTTCGAATCCAGTAAAATTTCAGGATCTACCCATATCTGTATCTTTCGAAGCCGCTTAAATTGAGGATTCGATAGGTCGGATTCTGATTTTTGTCTGGATCCGGAGCAACGAATCCGGATCCGTTGTTGACACTGATGTGTGCAAGAGCCGATTTGGTCGCGGACTCGATCTCAGAGCCAGTGTGAGCCACCTCGCCGAAAGGTACAGCTCGAACCAACACCTCGGAAATGGACGTGTCACCAGCTCGCCAGAAATACAGCAAGATTCCAAGCAGCGCGATCCCATTCTCGGACCAAATATCAATCGCTGCGATTGAACAAACAGAAAGTCAAACATTGTTTGATACAAACAAATCAACCATAGTAGGGTAAAATATCCACGGCCGTACGAGCGAAAGATACAGCGAGGTGAAAAATACCTATACAGTAAAACAGTAATATACTAACATTCAACCACCCGCACAGGGTAAACTATTCACATCCGGAAAATGTGGAAGCAACGGTTGACAGTACCTGAAGAGAGGAGGACACCGCCTGCCACGTGTCGAGCCACGTTTTGCCGATCGTGAGCCAAGGCCCTGCCTGATTTGACACAAAGCTGGCGCACAACATTGTTCTTCGTGGGCATGGAGTATGCCCCACCAGACGCGAACATCAAAACATCGGACAGTTCAGTGTCACGTTCCGGGAGACTCAGCGGACGTGCCCGCTTGCACAGCCAGTACACGACTTTTCGGGTTAGCTGGTCCCGCTTGCCAGGCGGCCAAGAAGTAGAGCTCTTCGAGATCACGCTCTGGACACGGGGTGCGGCCTCATCGGATCCCTCGGCCTCATCTTCGAAAGCCTCAGCTTCCAGTTCAGCAAGGTGACTCTTGTGGACGTAGGAGAGGTGCTGTCGGGCATTGGTGGTGTTGGTGCAGGAGGCAAGCCGGGCATTGCAGTTCTGGACGGCGCATCTGAGACCGATGGGGACGTTGGTGGTGGGGCAGATAGTCTCGTTGAACAGCGACCAAACCTGCAAGGAAGCCACCAACAGTACATATTCGTTATTACTGTCAACGAAGCAGACCAAATCAACAAACAGATATCAAACTCGATGAAGTATAACACAGTGCTCGCACGCAAATCTCGCCGAGAATCCTTTGAGAATTCTACTAAAAGAATTGAGAATCCCACAACTGCAGAATTAAAACAGCACCGACACAAGCAAGTCAGCAACGAACCTTTGCAGCCCTACGACCTTGCATGGCAGGTCGAAGGATCTCGTCCGGCTCATCATCATCTTCGTTTTCATCGCTACTGACGACATTGTTAGCGGACTGGTGGGTATTTTCAGGCGCAGCGCTACTGGCAGCAGCAGCAGCAACTACAACAGGGGTGTGGTCGTTGACAGGGGTTTTGCGTCTGCGTTTGCCGAGCTTCAGTGGTTCAAGTTGAGAGCGCTCGTTTCTAAAGGTGGCTATGTCGTCCTCCAGACCGGCTAGGTTCTCGATCGGCTCCCAAGTGTCGTGCGCTTGACTGTACCCTTTCCACCGGATGAGCCACTCCTCAACCGTGCGATCGCCTACTTTAGACAATCTCTCCGCTAAAATACTCTCAACATCGTAGATATCATCTGCGTTACCGCGATGGTCAAATTCGTGATTGGGCGTGCGCTTGATCGGCCCCTTGCCAATGGGTGGCAGCCTGTGACGTCGGGAGTAATATCAGAACTCCCTGTGCGGTGAAATACGAGTCATATGCTAACACGGTAAGGCAGTGATAGGTAAATATGATACTCTGATATGAAAATAAGAACAGTGAGGAGTAAAGATATACGCACGAAGCACGAGCAAGCACATGACACATCGAGAGATGTCATCTAAAAGGTACGAGTCAAAGGCAACTGTCATCTGACTACTGACTACTGACTACTGACTACTGTATACGTATGCGTACTAGTGGGTCATAGTCGGTCGTCATGCGGTGCCAGAATCTGTATCTCCATGACACCACCACATCTTGTGGATGTGTGTGTGCTGCTAGTGAATGAGACAATGTATCATCTGCCGATATACCGAAAGGCTAGTCCTAGCTAAAACGGGCAAGCTAATCACGGTTTATATGCATGTGAGGAGTGTCTCTGTCAAGTCGAATAAGTAAATAGAATCCAATCGTATACTGAAGATAAGCTGTGCAGAAGTAATACCAATCATAGCCAATCCAGAATAGTACCCAATCATAGCCAATCCAGAATAGTATCCAATCATAGCCAATCCAGAGTCGGTGAAATCCAAACCAGAAATAACCAGAAATAGTAATAACCATTCATAGCCAGAACAGTACCAGAAATATGAAATAGTTCAGAGAGGTAAATGAATGTAGAAAGTAGATAAGTAAGAAGACAGAAGACAGTGACAGAAGTAAGTGACAGATCAGACTATAGCAAGCCGCTGGAGAGATGCTAAGACCTTCTGATCCTGAGCCTTGAGCTTTTCTGCTAATTGCTGAGCTGCTGCAGTGGAGGCACGGAGTTTCTGTGCTGCTGCTGCTCTGAGTTGCTCACGTAACTTTACGGCTCTGTCTCCAATGTCTAGTAACCTGTCTGTAAACTTGTCAATAATGGGGACTCCGTGTTTGGTGATAGGGAGTGCTTTTGTGAAAATATCAGCTTGGTTCTCATCAGTGGGAATCCAGACGGGTCGAAAGATTTTCTGAGGTCCTTGGCACCACTGTCTGACTGCATGGAACCTAACTGCAACGTGTTTGAGTTTCGAAGATAATGTTCTACTGCCAACGAGGTGCTGAACAGCTGAGTTGTCAACGTTAATGGTGATAAGATCTGTAATCTCGAAAAATTCTGCTATAGTGTTATAAATGGCAAGTGCCGAAGTGCAGGCCTCTGACATGGCAACATACTCTGCTTCTGTGGAATGCAGGGCCGTACATGATCTCTGTTTCTTCGACCACCAGTCAATGAGCATGCCGTGAAAGTAGAGGCAATACCCAGAGACTGAGTTGCGGGTAGTGGTGTCTCCGGCATGGTCGGAATCACAGAAGACATTCAGCTGCGGCTGAGTAGGGTCGTGTTTGTAAGTAAGGGTATAGTCCCGAGTAGTGTAACAGTAATGAAGAATACGTTTAGCTGCGGTGAAGGCCTCGACTGTAGGCTGATGACAGAACTGGGCTAAATAAGTGACGTGGTAGTAAATATCGGGCCGAACTGTACGAGTGAGCCATAGTAATGAGTAAATGAGTGATCGGAGTGGGGTCTCGATACATCTGTCAATAGCATCAGCTGATGGAATCGGGAGAGACAGTCCCTCGGACATGGGTGAACGTGGTGACTGCTTCTCGGTATCGATGCTGAATCTGGTGCAGAGGTCAAGAATATATCAGGTGTGACAGACGTCGATCTTTACCGGGTAAAGCTGACCGGTTTCAGACCGTGCTGAGGTGACTGTGACACTGAGCTGGAGGAATTGTTCCAGCACACCCGAGTAGGTAGCTGTGAACGTGGTCATAAGTGAAGAGTGAAACTGGGCCCTGGTGTGTTCGTCAGCACAGCCGATGAGAAAATCGTCCACGTAAACGAGGACCATCATCTTCTGTCCGTTGACCTCTCCGAGATAGAGGCACTCGTCGTAGGTCGACCGGATAAGAGTAGGGTAATGCTTGGCGAGGAAGGCATGTGCCGTGTCTGCCCATAGTTTGCCTGAGGTGCGGTGTCCGTAAAGGGCTCTCTTCATGAAGGCTCCAATGTATCCCTTAGGGTGAGTGTAGCCCTTAGGGAAACGAACAAAATACCGTTCGTTCTCTGGGATGTCTGCCTGAAGGAAAGCCTGTGAGACGTCGTAGTGGTACGGCATGAGGCCGTGGAGTAAACAAAGTGATAGAAAGAGACGGAAAGCCGTAAGTGCCGGTGTAGGAGCAAAGACATCCCTGTCGTCATAGAAGGTTTTGTCAAGGTATCCTCTGGTGGTGCAACGGGATTTGAACTTGTCGAGGGTACCGTCAGTACGTTTCTTGAGTTTGAAGACAAATTTCGTCGGAAGTACTGTGGCACCAGGAGGAAAAGAAGTGACTGGGTCGGACCGCTCAGGCTGTCGGATGCCTTCGATCTCGGCGTGTGTAGCAGCCTGCCAGTGTTTTCTGTTGGGGGACATATCTGCCTGTTTGAGAGAGGTCGGGTCCGGTTCGTCCATAAAGACGTCGTCTGGGAACTCTGATGGTGATGTGTCTGAATCCCTGAGGGCTAACAGCATGGCTTTAGTAGTCGGGTCAATGATGACAGCATCTGTGTCTGTGTAGGCTGTGTTGTGCTCATCTGCCGTGTCGAAGAAGACCTGAAATCGGTGCTGGGCCTGCTTGTCATGATCCACTGAGACGATGACTGCCGGGTGGTATCTCTGTCGGTCAGGTGGTTTTGCAGAGCAGAGGGCAAAGACTGGGTAGAATGGGTTAGTGCTGCCGTGTTTCTGTCTGTGCCTTAAGAGGTTCATGAGTGTTCTGTAGTGGTTAGGAGCCATGGTGAGATAGTGAAGAAGCTTGACCCAGACGGGGTGCTGGGCTTTGGCACACTTAACTTTGACATAGCCGAAAGTCTCCGTACCGTGTGTGGAGCAGGCAATATCGAGGATATCTGGAGAAGTGAGGCTCTCTGGTCGTCTGATGGGATACAGTGCTCTGGTGAAGACTGAGGTAGAGGTAGGGTCGACGAGGGTCTCACTGCTGTTGTGTAAGGTTTTGGACATGAGATCGTAGTCGGGTGAGAAACGAGGTTTGCTGAGTACTTTCAGCTTACCCTTCTCGGTGTCGAAGCAGAGGTAGTTGGATCCAGGGAGGACCCCGACGTAGAAGTAGGGTTTGGCTTTTGCCTGAAGTTTGGCCGAAGCTTCAGCCTCTGCCCCGTCGACGGCTCTCTGAGCTGGGTCCTGCCAGACGTAGCACCTGGACCAAAAAGGTCGGAGCTGGGTGTAGTCGAAGTGTTTCCCCTCGTAGAGGTGATAGGGAGTGTCCATACTGAGGTGCTTGTTAGGCATGACATTCATAATGGTGTTAATGGAGTGGAGAGCTGCAAGTGGCCAGGCTGAAAGGGGGGCATCGTAGGTTCTCATGATGGAGTTCATGATTTTCTGCATGTCCCTCCATAGGACTTCGATTTGAGCTTGGAACTCGTGCATGTACGGTGGTCCTTGCTCGTGTCGAATCCCGTACTGTCTGAGGAGTGAGGTCATCTCAGTGGAGGAGTACTCTGTGGCATTATCTGTGTGGAAGGTGATAGTCTGAGGTGAGAATCCCCGTGCCTTAATGTCGTCCAGGACAGACTGAAAGTGAAAGTGTTGCCCGCCTTTAGAGCTGGTGGCAAAGCTGAAAGCCTTCTTAGTTCTGGGGCACTTATAGGCACTGATGTAGACTGACTCGTCGTAGCCAGGGGGCTGACAAGGGCCCCAGATATCTGCAAAGATGTGCTGGAAGGGCTCGGCATCCGACCACTTAAAGGGCTTCGGGACGGGAGAACACACAATTCGAGGAAAATGACTTTATACAAAGTCATTTTTTCAGCTTTGGAGCAAGGTTCATAAGAATTAGGGGGTGTCGTGGAATAAGGCGTTTTGCGGAATATGTTAAACGGTTGGTTTTGACGTTATAGAATGCATTATGGCATGCCCTGATTCTAGTGGATCTGTTTGCGAATGATGATAGCATGTTGATTTGGTTGAGTGACGAGGGCTACTTTTGGACCCTTTTGGAAATGCGAAATTCAACTAATATTTTGGAATGATACGCCTACATTTCGAATTACCCTCGAGCTGGGTTTACAGGGACCGGGAAATGTGGAGAAATGACTATTGCGAT
Organism: Cymbomonas tetramitiformis; assembly: GCA_001247695.2. Taxonomy (NCBI): domain Eukaryota; kingdom Viridiplantae; phylum Chlorophyta; class Pyramimonadophyceae; order Pyramimonadales; family Pyramimonadaceae; genus Cymbomonas; species Cymbomonas tetramitiformis. Next base: position 33,069 of record LGRX02026736.1, on the reverse strand, counting down.
GCGCAAGTAATGAGGGCCACTTTTGGACCCTTTTAGAAATGCAAAATTCATCTAATATTTTGGAATAATACGCCTACATTTCGAATGGCCTATGAACGGGGTTTAGAGGAACCGGGAAATGTGAAGAAATTACGGTGGCGATGTGCAAATAATGAGGGCCACTTTTGGACCCTTTTAGAAATGCGAATTCCATCTAATATTTTGGAATAATACGCCTACATTTCGGATGGCCCCTGAACGGGGTTTAGAGGAACCGGGAAATGTGAAGAAATTACGGTGGCGATGCGCAAATAATGAGGGCCACTTTTGGACCCTTTTAGAAATGCGAAATGCTCTTGATATTTTGGAATAATACGCCTACATTTCGAATGGCCCCTGAACGGGGTTTACAGGAACCGGGAAATGTGAAGAAATTACGGTGGCGATGCGCGAATAATGAGGGCCACTTTTGGACCCTTTTGGGAATGCGAAATTCTCCTAATATTATGCCTACTTTCGTAAAAGTACGAGCGTCTTTTCTTGACAATTTTCGAATAGTAAATCTCTGGGAATACCATGCCATTCAATTCTCGCTGGAAGGTGTTTTCCAGGTTATAATTACACGGTCTTCGGTATATGACGCAACGGCGGTGTAAATGCGACATGCCAAAGATGTACACTCAGGTTGTTGAATTTTTTCACATGGTTGCACGAACAATAATTTTGTTCACATGGTTGCGCGAAAGAATTATATACAAATTTACAAATCTATGGGTTCTTCTCTAAATTAACTAGTAGCCTCACAACTTGCAATGTCATTCGTTCGTTGGCGCTTGGCATTCTGTGCTTCGATCGTAACACGCAGTTGCTCGTATTGTGCTTGCGGAATATTCTTAATCTCGAAATCTTTCTCTGGGTTCCACGAAAGCAACATATCAGTTTCACTGAAAGCTTCCCACCGAGGTAACACCCCAGGCAACGTCTTGAAGGCGTCTGTTTTGCATGCCAATTTGATCCCTACTTGTCGCGACTCTTTGTGGGTGAGTATTTTGGGGGCTAAGTACTCGAGCTGTAAGCGTTTTTTCTTAGCATCAACGGCCTTCACTCTCACCAAGTATAGAGGCGGGGAGTCGGTGTTCCGGGTTAAAGAGATCCGAAACGAGAACTTGCCAGTCTCATTCTCAGGAGCAAGGTATACCGCCAACGACCCAGCATCCATCTGTTCGAACTCCACCTCAAAGTCGGGGTTCAACACATACCGCTCCGCAGCCCGCTTCCGTGGCTCACTTCGGCCTTTCCCCGTATACATCATACGGGGAAAGGGATTCAAACGCTCCTCAAGGTGTTGGGGTAGTCGAAATTCCGCGGCTTGCACCGCCAACGCCCGCGCTGTTACTGCTGCAGCTTCCTCTATGGCCTCCACTAAAACACGCGATTCCTCGTTGCGATATACGGTTGGCTTGACGTAAGGTACTTGAGGAGTACGGCACGCCCCACCGGCAAGGTAATGTTCTTGCACTTCCAAAACATCATCCCAAAAGGCTTGGTGCTCTGGTTTAAAGTCATCGTTTAAATGAGTTGACATGGACTTGATCATTTTCTCGATGCCCTCCACTTGATCTTTCCTCATTGCCACAGGCTCCACGAACCCAGGGCTCGCCGTCGCGGGTTCCGCTCGCAGGATTCTGAGCGGGGTCTCGGGCTTCCAAGTTAGATCGGTAGAGAACTCCTTGAACTGGAGCACGGTGAAGCCCTCCTCGTCCAAGAAAGCCTTGAATTGATGTTGCGGCTTCATCATGTGGATCCCATCATGGAGATCGTCTAACCACGCACCGAAATTGTACACCGTCGTTGTGTGCTCGACGCCCACGCCGTCTGTGAAGCATTCCTCCGCAACCTTCATCATCTCCGGGAGCGTCCACGCTTCCTTTCGTCGTAAGCGAACAGAAAATCGCGAGAACATCTGGTCGATGTTCTCGTGCGTGTGTCCCACGATCAAGAAATTGACCTTGACCTTGCGAAACACCTTCTGCTGCACCAACCAACTGATGTAGGCAATCATGCGTTGGCTCTTGTTGGAGCTCACGTTGTCTAGTTGAACGTACAGCACTTCCGGCATGGGATACGAATTTCCAGCACCATCTCCACGCAAGGCTCGGTGTTCTTGGATACGAAGGATGTCTCGATGTAACACGTTGACCAAGAAATTAGCGTCGTCACTATAGTTGGCGTAGTTGAAGTCCATAAACCGCCCCGTGTTCTCGATTAAGCTGCCCATGCAGTGCACGGGGAATAATTCTTTCCGAGTAAGCCACGATGGTGTGCGCCGGAAATGCGGCAATCGTGTGGTCCATTGCGTCATGCCATCAATGATGACGCTGCCGTATTTCCACCATGGTTTTGTTGGATCCCGGTTCTTCACCATGTTCGCCTTACCACCATGCTTGTAAAACTTCATACGTTAAATCCGTGCAACCGCACGATGTTGTCGCAGTATCTCCTTGATCTTTCCTGTGATGTAGAAAGCGGACATGCAAGTTAGCATGTTATCTCAGAAAAAAGGGAGTGGCAAGAAATGACTTGGTTTTCTTGAAAATACCTTTCGTTGCCTTGCTAGCCGATTCGCGCGCACGTTTCAGGTCGGAACATGTCTTGCATTCAGAAAAGGTCGAAATACTGGGAAACTTCAACCAACTGTCGAACTTCTCGGCCAGGATCTTATACCAATATGGCAATGAAACCTCCGAGGGCGATTTCTGATGTACTTCGCAGTACTCGTCCCAAACCTCCTCCTTGGTCAAGCCTAAAGGCATGTGCGTCTCTTGCTTGTGAGGTTGGGGCTCTCCATGCTCTTCTGCGTATTGCCGTACCCAAGTTTTCACTGATGTTTTTTTTTTGTGAACAGCGAGTGGAGGCTTCTCCCTTCAAACCGTGATACACGCGTACACGTCCTTCTCGTACCATAGCCCTTGCGGCATGCAATCGACCGTGACTCACCCAGTAGAAAGCTTGGTAGTACCGTTCGCAAACCTGGAAACTTTATTAAAGTGAGTATGTTATCAATAAAAAAAGGCTTAGAACTAGTGTGACCACGTAGTCCGCATTAATCCAGGTTAAAAAACAAAATGAATCTTACCTGCTTGCCAGAGATAAAAAACTGAAACCTCCACGACGACTCCGTGCGCACACCATTTTTCAATAACTCGTCGATAAGAAACTGGTTTTGCTCGCTGGTGTTCAGTGCGTAAAAAGATTTACGTGCTGTACGAACCATGTTCTCCGTTGCCTTAGAACAGCATCGAATTGAGCAGCGGCAAGAGGCAGTGAGCGCAGACTCGATGCTGGCTGCTGTTAATGCTCTCGACTTTTTTGACGTCTCAGAAAACTGCAAGGTCTTCTTACGAACATCAGACTGGTAGGGCTTCCGCACTTTTGCAGACCAGCTGACACCTGTGGAAACGTATACAAACAAAATACGGTTAAAAATTAAGGAAAAGTCTTTAGGGTTCGTTAAAAATAACTTATATTTGATTACATTTGTTCACAACATCTCGACTAAAACAAAAAAAAAGGTTCATGAGCCCATGAACCTTTTTTGTGAGCACAGGCAGAAAATCGAGGAACAGTCTTTAAATTTCAATAAAGTCATGGTTTCTTGGTTTACGTTTGTTATGGTGAGCCTAATGAATAACATAGGCACAAGTCTAGCAAAAAAGAAAAAAATGGTTCATGAGCCCATGAACCTTTTTGTGAGCACAAGCCGAAAATCGAAGAACAGTCTTCAAATTTCAAAAAGTTCCTGGTTTCTTAGTTTACGTTTGTTCTGGTGAGCCTAATGAATAACATGGGCAAAAGCCTAGCAAAAAAGAAAAAAAATGGTTCATGAGCCCATGAACCTTTTTTGTGAGCACAGGCTGAAAATCAAGGAACAGTTACAAAAATGTCGAATTGGGCTAACTTACCACTTAGAAGAATACTTGGTCTTGCTGGGTGCTCGACACAAGAAACGTCCTTAGACAGCTCTTCGACAAGAGTCATGTTGTCGATCTCTTCCAGAGGCCGATCCCGAGATAAACTTTTTCGGTTGCTGCTTTGACTCGAATTTTCTGGACTACCGGCATTTTTTTTCGGAGAACACCTGAAAATAATCTCAACGTCGGAGTCGGACTCGTCGTCAAAGAAACTGTCTTTTTTGCCTGTTTGCAATGATTGGGCAGGCTTTACGGTTTTCTCTCCACTATTGAACGAAAAGCCTAAATCGTCGTCTGAGCTAACTTCGAGATCCAGACGTGAAAAAGCAGGTGATCCACTTTTTTCTTTTAAGCTTTGCCCCAGCAAAACCTCATCGTCAGAGCTGTCGGTTTTTTCGTCAATCGGCGCGCAAGGATAGCATTTTCGAAAGACTATAGGAATATTCAGATCATCGTCCGAAGAGTCCATTCCTGTACAATGTACTCTCTTAGTTTAGGCAAAAAAAACAGAGATGAAGTGTTAATCTTGTAAAACTGGCGGATCGTACCGTTGCGCTCTTCGAACGAGTAATCGTCCAAAGTGGCTACTTTTTTCGTAATCGGCGTGCGCGTTGTACGTTTTCGGTCGCGCAATGGTATATCAAGTTCTTCTTCTGAAGAGTCCATCCCGTGCTCTTTAAAGTTTTCCCTATTAAAACGTTGGATGAACCGCAAAGCTCCTCCAATGAATAATTTGTTTCTTTCGCGTAACTTGTACTTAAAGTGTGTCGAAGTGTTTTCTAAACTAGCACACAGCGCGTATTTGGTTTTACTTGTTTTCAAAATTTCCTAAAGGTTCATTCCGAAAAAAAAAAGTTCATTGGTTTATGATTCAACTTTTGGAAGGAACAGACTTCTGACGAAAGCTGTAAAAACAAATCGTATTAGTATGCTTTGACCCGTCGGTAATATCGAAATCGCGATCTGAATTCCAAAAACCACGCATTCGGCAAAAAATCGATCCGTCCAAGATCCTCGGTATCGTAGGGCGAGCATGATCGATATAAAACTCTGTCATCTGGCTATGGCTTCGATTCGTCCAACCTCGTCGCGTCAAATCGATCATATAAGTCGATTTCATTCGAGATCGATTCGGCGTTGACGAGAATTCGTAGAACTTCTTGTGCCTAAATACAGAAATCCATTTTCACAAAACTCATTTCACAGAAACTCTTTCCGCAAACAGCGCAAAGCCCATTGCTTCATATTTCTCCATGGCTACGTCAAAAGAAGTCGCAGCGAAAGATCATTGGGATATACTGGACGCATATCTTTTCAAGTTCGCGCTCTCTTGTCAGGTGTCAGAAGATGGGCAATCGACAAACCTACAAGTATCTTTCAACCTCGATAGTAAGTCATTAGCTATTGAGTCTCAAGAAGAAGCGGTCTGTGTTCAAAACGCGGCAATAAAGATAAAAGAACTGTTTTGCCAATCAAACACTGTTTTCCTGCCGCCGAAGCCTAGTCTTGAGGAGAAAGACGATGAGAAAAATATTTGCTTTGTCTCTGAGGGTGTGACCCACTTTTTAGTGGAAACTGTGCCATCGGCGAAACAGTCCGCGTCATCGGCAGCGGAAAACGTCAACAGTCAAGAAACCAGGCAATCGGACCGGGAGGGAAAAAAAGAGTTCATTTTCGTTCGAGTGAACTACAAAAACTTTGAGCCGGGCAAAAGTTCTCCTTCGATACAAAAGTTATGGCAACTTTATGTAGTGCAAGCGCCAGGTACATAAAATTCAATCTTTTTGCTTTGAGTTTTGTTTTTTCTTGGTCGAACCAAAAAAAGGTTCATGAACTCATGAAACGTTTTTACTATTCCTGCTACGAATACCAGATGGTCAAAATCTTTTTCTGTAAATGCAGACCCGAAGGAACACTTCAAGGTCAAGAAACTTTTTAACAATGTCTGGTCGTCAATGAGCTTCAAAGCAACGAGTGAGGATATAGGTCCACGCACTCATCGAACTTCGTTCTCTTAGAGGTCTTGTATCTCCTGGGTACTTAAACAAAGGTCGGATTCTTGCATACGGCTGTCCCAAAATCCAACCCCTTACGGAACGACAGAAAAACTTATGTCGTGCGTAGTCAGATTTCTGACAGGTTCCGGGAGCTTTGCAGTAATGCGCAAGATAGCAGCCCTTACACGTCGCAAGTTGTGAACGATCTTCAAGCCCGCAGTGCAGGCAACATGGGTACAAGAACTTCATCCGTAAAGGCAGTTTATCATGCACGTCTGCGTCATAGGTTTGGAATTGAGTCTTATAGTCCTCTTCCATCGATTTTTTCATCGCTAAGTCTGAGGGCGTGGAGTCTTGATCGAACCATAACACCCAAATATTTTTATTTGGATTTTCCTTCCGCAAGGTAGCAAGCATCGGCATTGTGCAGTAGATGGTTGCGGATAAAGGTGCGACGATGAAGTGTGAAGCAGGCGAAATGAATTTTGAGGATAGGGTAATGGGATTTATACCTGGATGGATGGATACAGAGCCACTGGTCGGTCGACAATATCTGTCATTCCTTAGCAACCAATGAGATGCAGGTTATCACCGCACGTAAGATCGATTAGCATGCATACATAACTAGGGTGATTGGGCAGCCAGATTACCTGTCTCGCGATCAATTTTCTTTTTGCAAACGTCGTGCTCAAATATTTATAGATTCAAACAAGAAAAAGGTTCATGAGCTCATGAACCTTTATTTTCTTGAGACCTGCCGTTTCTACAATTTTCTTTTTGACCAGCCAGATACCCTGTCTCACGATCAATTTTCTTTCTGCAAACGTCGTCCTCAAATATTTCTAGCTTCAAACAAGAAAAAGGTTCATGAGCCCATGAACCTTTATTTTCATGAGACCTGCCTTTTCTAGAATTTTCTTTTTGACCAGCCAGATACCCTGTCTTACGATCAATTGTTTTCTGCAAACGTCATGCTCAAATATTTCTAGCTTCAAACAAGAAAAAGGTTCATTAGCCCATGAACCGTTATTTTCGTGAAACCTGCTATCTTTGGTCTCATCATCAAATATTACACCGAAAGTGTCAGACTGTTTGTACGTGTTTTATTTTAGCAGGATGACTTTGATGAAGATGAATGGCAGAATGAATATGACGACTTGGCGATGTTCATGTCAACCCAAAATGAATATGAAAACCTGTTCCGGAAAGCACTCTTTTTAGTAGTGATCCCTTGGATCAATAAGACATTTAGGGGAACAAACGAACGACGTGAACGTTTTTTTGTTAGGGATTGGGTGGAAGAAATGTTCCTATGGGCACTTGAAGAGAAGGCCTCTATTGAAAGATGGGATGATGTGAATGCCCGTCTTATTGATGTTATGGTACCGGTCTCCATGGCTTGGAACGACAATAATTGGCGATTCCATAATGACGAAGAAGACACTACTTTCATCATTGATCAATACTCATCTGGAATATTGAAATAGTTTCGCCAGTGGCGACTTTGTTATGAACACCGTTATCAGTGTCCTCATTACGCCGTTACTAGGTGGCTGCGTGACATCCATGCTTGGTATTACAAGGGTAGCATACTAGTATTACCTGACTAGAATATCAGTGACATTAATTTTGTACACTCTTGATAACAAAATGTTTTTCTTGTTTTTTTGTTCAAAGTATTCTTATAAAATAGATAGTGTTGAACAGGAACCAGATCCTGCTGAACCGGCAGGGCCCAAGATGAATTGTAAATACGCAGCTTTTAAAGATTGGGCGATGTTGAGTTTTTTAAATGCGATGGTGGAGATGCCGGCAAGGGGAAAAGGACAAATTTCTGCACCTGATTATGAATCCTTGTTCAAATCGTACTTGGAGGGATGCCCGCTGTCAGTTCAAGTCATGCGAGGCACCTTTCGACGTTACTGCATTCGTTTACTAATCGAGGAGAATGTGGAAGTGCGAAAGTAGATACTAGTACATAGGATACTAGAACAAGATTATTAATATCAATATTATGTTTTGATCTGCTCAATAACCTCAATTTGTCTGTCTCACCCTGCTTTATCAAGAGTGACTGTCATCATCAAATATTTCCAGGTTTAAAAAAAATGGTTCATGAGCCCATGAACCTTTATTGTTTCAAGAACTATCTTTTCCAGTATTTCTTTTTTGACAAGGCAGGTTCTCCGTCGGATCCAGTATTTTCTTACATGCTTGTCTAGTCGTGTCGCTGAATGTTATCATAATCGTGTTCATCAGGCGCCTTGGATGACTCTTTTTGGAAAGAAGAGCGCTGTGGCGGAGACACCTGAACAAGGCTCTAGCGGCAAGAAGAAACAAAACAGGCAGGAGAAACAGCCGAGGAAAAAGCTCGATGAGAACCGTGGGTACACTGATTCTTCGAGTTCCGATTCCGAACAACAGGGTTTAGATCTAAAACGTCTAGGAGCCTCGGCGTCGAGGCCTCCTCCATCATCGCAGCCATCAAAAACTGCGGGTTCTCTGAGCATTAAAGAGTATTCCCAAAGAGCACCAGTGGATGACCAATTACGTGCCTCACTCTCTATGGCGAAGACTAGTGTCGAAGGAGGGCAAGATCAAACTGAGGCATACCTGTGGCGTAAAAAGATTTCTGAGGACAAGTTGTGGCCGAGGAAACACGGGTCGGATGCATTCAGGTGCGTATCGTACTATGGATAGAGATAGGCAGGCTTGCGTGATAGACTATGGCGAATGTTACATGTTACATACAAAGTATAAATCTTTCCCTACTATTGTCAAAAGGTCATCTCACAATGACACAACCTCATTTCATGTCAAAAGACTACGTGTTATTCTTATTGCTATTATTCCACGTGCGCCTCTTCAAAGTAGCCAGCAATGTGTGTGCGTTGAGCTTGGTGTCATCATCTGCGGACACACAGAATTCACAGAAGGATAAGAATTTGTGGCTAGGATGATCGCAAGGCAATCCTGCTCAAATAAGACATATACCTGGCCATCAATCGAGATCGAGAGTATCGAGCATATGCTTAGGATAATTCTGCAGTCTTAACATATGGCGGCCAAAGCGTGTCAGACGAAACCAAGGACGGATTGGTTCTAACTCCAAGGCTCGACGCCACACGGGGTCGTGCCTCTCATCAAAATGTTTATGCCACATAGGCCTGTTATACTTCCTCATACACTCTGGGCATTCGCCGTTTTTGATTCTAGCAATTGCATCGCTATGTGCTTGCCTTCTCCTATCGTGCCTCGCACGGATGAAAGGCAGAACAATATCAAACAATACATGTTTCGGATCAACCGTCAGTTTCATTCGCTGAGCGTCCATGTTCTTGAAATGTTGGTAGGAGGTGGGTGGATGGTGAGCGTAAGCAAAAAATGAATAGGGATGCCGTGAAAGCAGGTTTTATATGACCATAAAGACAGGTGGTGTTTGTTTCATCCATGTGATAGGTGTTCCCAAGGATTCCATTGGCCCAAACTAATTTTTTTTCATGGCCTGAATGCAGTGGGGGACAATCCTCAACCTTCAGTATGCGACTGGATTACATCGACCAAGCGCAGGGAGTGGGGCAATGCCGGCCACTCAACGTCGACCATAAAAACGTGATCAAATCGGTCATGGCGTACAACCCAGCCAGTACGCAGGGCGAGGTGAATTTGTTGGCTGCCTACCGGCCTCCATCAACACGATATCCTGATGGCGTGCCGGCAGAGAACATGAAGCGTGACGATATCACAACGGACATGCTCGCAAACTCTGACGACGGAACTCTCCGTTGGTATATATTCGGGCATCAGCATTCTTTCCAGGCACGATCTGAGCTGAGGTCTGAACAGCCGACTATTGAAGAGTTCCAGGGCCTCATGAAGAACGAGCTTTGGGTGGGCCTGACCCCGGAGGAAATGCGAAAGGTATTTTTCTCGCTCTCATTTTAATTTCATATTTTCACGGAACAAAGGCTTTTTGATTAATTTGTGTTTTACCTAACACACCGTGTTGTTGTGTATGCAGCTCGGTGACGAGCAAAATACCAACCAAATGCTCAATCTTGGTCGAGATAGCGTGCAAATGGTGACGTCCTTCCGCACTCTGCTCGAGTCGACAACATCGCAGAGCGCCTTGAGGAATATATGGGCAAAGAAGGTCCAGGATTGGAAAACCTTTGGGGCGCTACAGCTCAGCAAATCTCGTGAGGAAGGCAGCACGGTGGAGTTCAAAATCTACGACTGGCCTGCTTACCGGGCGCACAAAGAACTTCCCTCGCACTTTGACCTTAAAGAGGAGCTAGACCCGGGAAAGAACTACTTCAAGTTCTGGACGTTCTTGAACTACAATGACCAAGTCTCTGTTCGCAATACGATCGCAGTAGGCATGCAGATGGACAAGGCCCTCAAGAACAAGCACCAGGTCGAGTGGACAGTCGCTCTGCTCCGTGAACAGACCTACGCCTTGGTCGTCCAGATCTTTGAACTCCACGCGAAGGGTATGCTGAAGGGCATGAAGGCGTTCAATGCAGCAGCTGCAGCTGCAGCGGAGGCAAGGGGAGATGCCGGCCCCAGCAAGAGGGGTACTAAGCCTGGAACAAGCAAGCGTGGTGGAAGATCTAGATCTCTGGGGAAGGCAGTTGCTCCGAGCCTCGTTGTAGGTAAGAAAGGGAAAAAGGACGGGATGAGCATGAACCTTTGGATGTCAGTGTGCGGGCTGACCAATTGCGACGTCGAGTTGGATTTCCTCGACCACATACTTCGTGAGGTAAGTCGCCTTGCCAGGATTTTATCTGACTGCCTGTCTTGGTTAGCTTTTTGGAAACTAAACTAACAAATAGCTTCATGGGCCCATGAACATATTTTTGTTTAGATACCGCCTTGCCAGGATTTTATCTGACTGCCTGTCTTGGTTAGCTTTTTGAAAACTAAACTAACAAAAAGGTTCATGGGCCCATGAACCTATTTTTGTTTAGATACCGCCTTACCAGAATTTTATCTGACTGCCTGTCTTAGTTAGCTTTTTGGAAACTAAACTATCAAAAAAGGTTCATGGGCCCATGAACCCTATTTTTATTGGAATACCACCGCCTTACCAGAATTTTATACATTTTGCACTTTGTCTTGGTTAGCTTTTTGAAAACTAAACTAACAAAAAGGTTCATGGGCCCATGAACCTATTTTTGTTTAGATACCGCCTTACCAGGATTTTATCTGACTGCCTGTCTTAGTTAGCTTTTTGAAAACTAAACGAACAAAAAGGTTCATGGGCCCATGAACCGATTTTTTCCTAAATAACGCCGTGCAAGGATTTTATCTGACTGCCTGTCTTGGTTAGCTTTTTGGAAACTAAACTATCAAATAGGTTCATGGGCCCATGAACCTATTTTTTCCTAAATACCGCCGTGCAAGGATTTTATCTGACTGCCTGTCTTGGTTAGCTTTTTGGAAACTAAACTATCAAATAGGTTCATGGGCCCATGAACCTTTTTTTTCCTAAATACCTCCTTACCAGGATTTTATCCGACTGCATGTCTTGATAAAGCATGTTGATTCTCACAAAGCTTCACGGTTGGATGTAAACAGGTGATCGAAGGGACCTATACCGAATCGGAGGCAAAGGCAGAGTTGGAGACGTTCAAGGGTGTCCGGAGGATTCAGGTTTCTCTGGTACTGAACTCTCAATGCGAGAATTGGGAAGCATTCCACGCGAAGTACACCAACCTTTGGGCAGGCAAGGAGGTGCTTGAGACGATGGTAAAGTCCTTCTTGAAGGAGACAAAAAAGAAAAGGGGCGATATCAGCGACGACGAGGCCGATGGTGGTTCCAAGCCTGCCCCCCCCGTGATTCTTTCGCATCTGAAGCAGGCCAACGCATGGTTGAACAGGATGCAACGGAACCCCTCGCCAATGGATCAACTGCCGACACACACCGCCACCGTCCGGATTGAAGAAGAAGAATTCCATCCTAAATGGTATGTCATGAAGGCTTCCTTGGACTCGATGATCGATATCCCGGTGACCAACTACACAATAATCTTTCTGGACTGCCAGTACGAGCTCGACACCGAGAAAGCTTCGTCGAAGACCGACAAGGCGTTGACCCCTAAACTGCTGGAGACGTTCATCGAGAACGTCAAGAGCGTTACCACAGCGACACACTGGTCTCTCATCATATTCTGCGGATTCAAGCAGCAGAATGACTTTCTTGAGGTCTGCGAGAAGTCCTGCAGCCTTGGGGCCTCCAGATTCTTTTGGAAGCGCGAGCGAAACCCGAACCACATGCAGAACTACGTGAACACGAAGGAACGATTGAACAACATCGAAGCGGGATTGGTTGCCTACCACTGCAACCGCGAGAAAGGCGACCCTACGGGAGGTCGGCAGGACTGGCAGGTGAATTCAGAATCGCTCGTCAGGAAATAATTATTTTTCGCCGGCCTTCACTGTTTGTGTTTAACTTGGAAACTTTAGTCTGTGGCATAGATGTGATAATCTTTCGTGTTGCTTGTTGTATTTGGCAGGTGAACTGGGTACATAACCAGGACACTCTTATTGAGGGTTTCCGCCCAGTCAAGCAGATGTACAAGTCTGCAGCTGGAAATGCCGTGAACACGCACCAAAAGCCATTGCTCCTATTGGCAAACTTGCTGGAGACCCATGGCAAGGGACCCCCTCCGTGCGACCAGAATTGGGTTCTTGATGCAGGCTGCGGCAGTGGCAGTGCGTCGCATGCCGCTTTGCTTTCCGGCATGAACGTCATCGCGTTTGATTACGATGAAGACATGGTGCAAACGACAACCGAGCGATTAACATCCCTGCACAATGTATATACCGCTGACGAGGAGATCTTAACCAATGCGGAGATCAAGGAGCTCAGAGAAAAGCAGGCAAAGGAGAAGGCTCGGCAAGAGGAGGAGGAGGAGGAGGAGGACGAGGCAGAGGAGAAGGAGAAGGCAGAGGACGAGGAGGTGGAGGCAGAGGAGGAGGATGTGGCAGAGATGGAGGTGGAGGATGATCAGGAACCTCAGCTTTTGTTCCTGGAGCCTACTCCGGCGGAACAGACCCAGCAATCGCAGGCCAGTATAATCACTGCTTTTAGGCAGGGACTTATCAACGCAATGGATGAAGCGGATACGCCTCAACAATTGGATGCTATGCTAGATGAAGTTCAGGCTAAGGCTGATGCTCCGGCTGCGGCTGGGTCATCGCAGGCTACTATAATCACTGCTTTTAGGCAGGGAATTTCCAAAGCAATGGATGCAGCTGATACGGCCGATCAATTGGAGGGTATGCTAAAGGAAGTTAAGGCTAAGGCTGATGCGGCTGCGGCTGCGGCTGCGGCTGGGTCTAAGGATAGTCTGCCTAAGGGTGACAATCCTACCCAGACAATCGTGTTGCAAGCGCATGCGGAGACCATTCGGAGGAGGATTCGGCAGGCGGAAGAGGCGGCGGCGTTGGAGGCGGCGCTGAAGTCACCGGAAATCAATGAGGACGAAAATGAAGAGGCGACTACGCAGGGGACGCAAGAGGAGGCGGCGGCGCTGGGACAGGCTGAGCAGCCTGAGCAGGCTGAGCAGGCTGAGCAGGCTGAAGATTCGGCTGAGAAGGCTGAGAAGACCGTTAAGGCTGCTAAGCCTAAGGCTCCGGCTAAGCCTGCCACGGCTGAAGGGATTTTGACACGGAAGAGAACAAGCACGCCGAATGGAGCGGACGAATCCAACAACAAGAGAACCGCAGCTTCAACGCAGAGGATCAGGATTAAGAATGGTGCAGCGACAGGCACGGTGCAGGGACAATTAAAATTTCCCGACAACAGGAAAAAACCATAGCAATAGCAGCTTTTGTCGACCGCCCTGACTGATAGTATCAGTCATGCCTCGACCTTGTAGGATGCACACTGCTCTCGCTACTAGTAGTATGATCGATGCAAAGGAATAATACTTGGAGTACGATATGATAGGAACACCATTGGAGGAATATGGCAGAAACTAAGTGCACATTTCAATGATAACATGTATGCAATCAATTGTGATTATCAATTATGCACGTGTGATTCATATCAATTGTTTACGAAGCCTAGTAATGTATGCATGCTAATCGATCTTACGAACCAATAGTCGTACAACATATTAAAAGTGTTACTATATAATTATTACATTGCAAAGTACTTAGGATTACAGCTAGGCAAGATATCTCGAATCAATTCATTCTACGCCTTTCATACACCGGAAACGCGATGAGCTTGGTGTCATCATCTGCGGACACACAGAATTCACAGGTGGATAAGAATTTGTGGCTAGGATGATAGCAAGGCAATCCTGCCAAAGAAAGACATATACCTGGCCATCAATCGAGATTGTCGGGGTGAAAATTCTGAGGATAACTCTGCATATGTAACATATGGCTCACGTGCAACATATGGCGGCCAAAGCGTGTCAGACGAAAACGAGGACGGATTGGTTCTAACTCCAAGGCTCGACGCCACACGGGGTCGTGCCTCTCATCAAAATGTTTATGCCATAAAGCGTTCCACCGCCTCTTGTCCTTCCAAAGGGCCATATACTTCCTCATACACTCTGGGCATTGGCCGGTTCTCATTCTAGCAACTGAATCGTGATGCGCTAGCATTCTCCTATCGTACCTCGCACGGATGAAAGGCGGAACAATATCAAACAATACATGTTTCGGATCAACCGTCAGTTTCATTCGCTGAGCGTCCATGTTCTTGAAATGTTGGTAGGAGGTGGGTGGATGGTGAGCGCAAGCAAAAAATGAACAGGGATGCCGTGAAAGCAGGTTTTATATGACCATGAAGACATGATTGTGGTGTTTGTTTCATCCATGTGATAGGTGTTCCCAAGGATTCCTCGGGCGTCCGAAAGACATACCTGGCCATCTAGCTTTACAGGCTTCTATTTTTTAGTGATCCTAGAGCCAGGGATCAATGCACGCGTTAGCATCGTATGTCGTCGCCAGGGTGCAAATTCTGAACATACGTCCGCAAAATTCGCATCTCCCTTCATCCTCCTGCAGCAGGCCGCTCTCGAGCTCTACGAGGGCGCCGTGCGTCGTTTCGCTGTAGCGGTTTCTATTAATCCAGTCCCGGATCTCCCAACTTGAGTAACGGTGGTAAATCCACCCGCCCTCATACCAGTACACGAGATGCTTCACTTTAGGCCTATTGTAGCCGTGAGTTAACCTTTCGCTGGTTATTCGGCCATGGACGTAGAGCGGCCAAATGTCCCAGTAATTCCAGGAGTTGACGGTTATGATATTACGTCCGAAATCCTCCCAATTTTCTTGGACTCGCCGCCGCGCCTGCCGCCACATGCGGATAGTTACAGGATGCTCAGGCATCCAATAAACTTGTTGAGACTGGAGCTCGGTTATACTCCCATATTCCCAATTCCAAAGTACGTAAGGCCACATCCAATACTCCAATATTCGAATATTTGGGATATTCTGATGATAACTGTGATGGGTCAACCATATTCCAATATTGGCCATAGTTGAGTAGGTTGTAGAGGCCTATTACAAAAAGTGAGCTTCCTTTTATGGAATGTGGCCGTGCGAAAAGTTATGGGAGCAGGTCCATATTGGGTGTGGTCTATGTTGAACGAAGTCGACATACGCATATACAAACTAGTCCAAATGTAGCACTATGTATTCAATGTGTTTACACTGTTTTTCCGTCGCATTTTCCGTTCCCACAAAACACCTCCCAGGGGGGTTAAAAATGTAGGCATCATATTGAATACATTCATGTATTGAAAATGGTCTAAATGCAGCCCCTATTTTCGAACGCATTTCCGCCGTTTTCTCGTCGCATTTTTCGATACCCCAAAACACCTTCCGGGGGAGTTAGAAATGTAGGCATCATATTGGATACATTCATGTATTGAAAATGGTCCAAATGCAGCCCCTGTTTTCGAACGCATTTCCACGGTTTTCCCGTCGCATTTTTCGATACCCCAAAACACCTTCCGGGGAGTTAGAAATGTAGGCATCATATTGGATACATTCTTGTATTGAAAATGGTCCAAATGCAGCCCCTGTTTTTCAAAGCATTTCCCACCGTTTTTCCGTCGCATTTTTCGATACCCCAAAACACCTTCCGGGGGAGTTAGAAATGTAGGCATCATATTGGATACATTCTTGTATTGAAAATGGTCCAAATGCAGCCCCTGTTTTTCAAAGCATTCCCACCGTTTTTCCGTCGCATTTTTCGATCCCCCAAAACACCTTCCTGAGGGAGTTAGAAATGTAGGCATCATATTGAATACATTCGTGTATAATAAATGGTCCAAATGCAGCCCCTCTTTCCCAACGCATTTCCACCGTTTTTCCGTCGCATTTTTCGATCCCCCAAATCACCCGTAGAATATAATCGATATGTAAGCTTATTATTGGTTCACATATGCCAAATAAAACATTCCCCAAAACAACTCTCTGAAAATAAGCGAATTGTAGGCGGGAATTTTGGTAGAAATGAGATGTCACAATTAGCACGAATTCTTCACCAAGAAAATGTACAAGATTAAGCCCCGTACAAAAAAACCCCCCATTCACAAGACGGGACAATGTCATTAAATGCATTCAAGCCTTTGGCTACCAGAAAAACGTCATTTACGGCATCCTAGATCTCAAATTCGCCAAAAGTCATTTTACCTGTATAAAGTCATTTTCCTTCAATTGTGTGTTGGAGCTGGCAGGCGAGTATAGGGTCTGTTGTAGACGTCGAAGGGGCCTGGTCTTTTGGCATTGCACTCCAGGCAGTGGGCACAGCCGACCAGGTCAAGGAGAGTTCTGAGGGTCTTCATAGATAATCTGTTTCTGGAAATAGCAAACTGATGTCCCTGTGAGAAGAGATGTGAGATGTAGTCGGAGGAGTAGTGCCCGAGGCAGGCATGGAGGTACTGGTGTGGATCCATACGGGGCCTGGTGGTGGCATCCTTAAACAGGACAATGGTGTCGAATGGGGCACCCTGGATGAACACTCTGTCTGTCCCACCCTCGTCCCCTGCATCCTGGAGGTTCTCGGACAAGTAGGTTCCCGATTTCGGTCTGGAGAAGAAATTTGGAGTGCCAGCTGGGATATAGGCAATCTCCTGGAAGTGGTAGGTGAGGGGCCACCAGGCTGCAGTGACGGACTTTCGGAGGACGACCGTGAACGAGGTGTTGTTCGGGTCCTTCCAGAAATCCTGGAGCATCTTTATCAGCATCCTTTGGATAAGGCTGTTGATGAAAGGTGGGTTGGCCCAGAAGGACTTCCCACACCAAGCGTGGTCCTCGGCAGGGTCGTCGAGAGAGTGATAGTGTAGGCACTGAGTGTTCCCTTCCGGGTAGGGGATACCGTCTCTGTAGAGGTCTGTCTGGCAGATGCCGTGAGGGCTGTGTAATGCAAGCTGTCTGTAGGCAGATCTGCGGACCATCCAATCGATCGTGCCCTGTGCTGCCAGTTCTGAAGGTGGTGGCTGAAGGAGGGGCCGTCTCTGGGACACGGAGTAGTGGGCAGACTGAGTAGAAGTGGTCCAGGTGGTGGGGTGCACGATGTAGTCCCGTCCTGTGTCCTGAAGCTGGAAGACTCTGGTTCCCTGGTGCCAGACCTGGTCGATCAAGTCTGGCGACCTGAAACCCTTCTTAAGCATCTGTCTGACTGAGAGGAGGTTAGGAGCCTGTGGGTCATAGTAGCTAGTAGGGAACTCGTGGGTGTGCCAAATACCGTCCGAGCTCTGGAAATCAATGGAGGCCGTGCCGATGCCCGGTGGGGTGTAACTGGGAGACGAGGCTGTGAGAACTGTAGTGGTACACGGGTGGAGGCTAGTGAAGAAGTCTCGACTGTTCAGGAGGCAATGGGAGGCCCCAGAATCTACGAGGAGGTCACTGATGGAAGTACTATCACTGTTGTCTCTGAGCCGACACATGGCCGGGTCGTTCTGGAGAAAGAAGGGTCTGTCCAGAGTGCAGCTGTGTCCCTCCTCCGCAGTGCTGCGGTTGCGGAGGGGAGGTGGTCAATGGCTGTAGTCCAGCTGATAGTCGTTAAACGAATCATACTGGGCTTCATCTTGCTCTGAGATGTGGCGTTGGAAGTAGTCATCCAGAAAGTCTTCTGCTGTGCTGGTGTCATCGAGGGGGTAACTGGAGGTAAGGGTGGGTGCTGATGGGAGGGCTGTGCCACAGAAGGTGCCTGGGGAGGTATCTGGGGCAGTGTGGTTTGGGAAAGTGAATCCAGCTGAGGGAACTGTGGTTGTAGGAGCTCTGCTAGCCGGGGCAGTGTGCGGTGTTGCTGGCCTGATAAGGAGATCGCGGAGATACGGTAGATACGGCAACGTGGAATCGTCGAGAGGCTGAGGGTTGGCGGGTTCCTCGACTGGGCCGGCTGAGGCTGATGGATCTGGCTGTGCCGGCTGGTCAGGAGTGCGCTCAGAGGCGCCTGTGCCGGGCACCTGGTCTGGGTCCTCGTCCTCAGACATATCTCCCCATCTGACTCTGGGTGTGGTGGGGTGGGTGACGGTGTGGAGTGACTGGAGAGACTGCTTAAGGTACATCCACCTCCATTTGGCCATGTCTGAGGCCGTATCTGAGAGTCCTGTCGGTGAGGTCGGTGGGTCAGAGGGGGGTGGTGCTGCAGGCTGAGGCTCTGGGAACGGCAGGTGGGATGTGGTGGAGGGTGGTGCCATTAGGGGATCGAGTGGAGGGGTGACAATGTAACTACTGTACTGTTCCCGGGGGGGGCCTGGGTGGATGTGGAAAGTAGGGGGAGTCGGTGTGCTGGTGATGGAGGAGATATCAGAGGGGAAACCAGCAGGGTTCGTGATACGGTGGGTGGGGAAAGGTGGGGGTGAGAACAGTTTGGGGCCGGTCGGTGGGCAGTTACTGGTCGAAGGTCCGGCTGAGTGTGTACTGTTTGTCAGGCTGGACACCTGAGCACCACCTGAGGCCATAGGTGCTGAGCTGGCAGTCTCTGGGTCACTGACTGGTTGGGTGTTAGCTGCGGTGACATCATCTGAGGCTGCGGCTGTGGTGACACCATCTGAGGCTGTGGCTGTGGTGACACCACCTGAGGCTTCGGCTGCGATGACACCACCTGGGGCTGTGGCTGTGGTGACACCACCTGAGGCTGTGGCTGTGGTGACACCACCTGAGGCTATGGCCGTGTGGGGTTGTGTGGATAGGGCTCTGACCGTTGCCGTACCAACAGCTCGTACCAGTAAGGTAACCAGAATGATACTGAAATATAGAATGAAGATAATTACCCGGGTGAGGGTCCGGGTAAGCCACAGGCACATAGACCGGCATAGTAGTGCCGATAGTCGGATCCACAGAGTGACGTCAATGGTAGTGGGGGTTGTTGTTGGCACACCGTAGGTTAATGACGAGGTGACGAGGTCGGCGGCCGTAATGTGCTCGTCCGTCTCCGCTGCAGTACCCACAGGGGCATGGGTGGTGGCAACGGGCAGTGGGTGGAGAGGGGAAGATGGTGACTGTGGAGATGGGGTTTGAGTGCCGGCTGCAGTTACCATAACTGGCTGATCCGTCTGAGTGTAAGCCGAGGGTGTAAGCCTGTGTTGTTTCCTCTGAGCCCGTAACTGTTTCTGCCTCCATCTCTTCCGCTGCCTCCGAGTGCTCTGAGTCGAGCCAGTAGTCGAGGTGCTGTCCGAGAGTGTAGACAGGGCCGGTAGGGAGGTGCTGTCCGACTGTGTGGACAAGGCCGGTGACGAGTGGGCAGGCAGGGCAGGCTCCACAGTGTGGCCAGGGGCACTGAAGGTGAAGAAGTGTGTGCCCCTAGTAGGGTTAGGCTGTGTGGTGTCTTCTTGGCTACTGCCCCGCGCTCCAGTACTATCACAAGTACTTTAGCAAAACCACCATAAGTGTTATTTCCGTAGGTTCCACGGGTCAAGCTATAGCTCAGAAAATTCATTTGGGACCCTTTTGAATTATTTTTAATAATATTGCATGCCACAACCAACTTTGGTTAAGGGTAAATCTTGGGTGCTTTCATGCTATGAAACACCTGAAAATTAATTAATTTCGAAAGTACTATCACAAGTACTTTGAACGCGGAGGCCGCTTTGTCATGTCATATGGCCATATCTGGGCATGCCACGCGATAGGCTTCCATAATGTTATGTATTCTAAGTGTTCAGGATGTACCCGTTGCATAAGATACCAATTTAAGTCCCACATATAGTCCACGGGGGAATCGGGGTCTCATAAAAATCGAAATTTCACACATTTTACGTCTCAAATTTAGGTAAAATATTCAATTACACGCACCCTAATGCTTAGAAAATTCGCCAAAAATTCCTAGGTATAGTTCGAAGTCATATGCATTCAACAGTATGCTCATTACTGATGATATGTTACATTGACCGCATGATATGGGCCACGAAAAGCTGAAATTTTGGTAATTCCCCCCCATACTTAAGAAATCCGGAGTTGAACCCGTTGGGGCAAATCAAGCATCGTGCAGCAAATGGGGCCATACTCAGCGGACCACACATTAATCCATGTGTTATCATGATGTATGTCGCAAATCTTGACTACTGGATGACTCACCAAGTTCGAAAATCCGATTGTGAAAAATTATCAAAGATTTGAACACCTTTTTAGCAAATATGGAAATCGCAAAAAGGCAAAAAGTGCTACCCACGTGCCAATCATGATACCATGGGAAGGCTATACTTGGTCTTGTGGCCAATGGGATATAAAACAATTACATTCGGGTCACAAAGGCAACATGAAATGAAGGGCAGCATCCCCCTAGCCTCAAAGGGCATCGAAAAAAATTATGGCGTGAAAGTACTTGTGATAGTACTGGAAACGTCGAAAGTACTATCACAAGTACGATGGGGCAGTAGCCATTCTGTCTGCTCCTGGGACTGTGGGAGAGGAGTGGGGGCTGACGATGGTGGTGGGACTGCCGTCTGCTGCGGAGTTGCTGAAGCTGGCTGCGGGGGCTGCGAAGGAAGCTGTTGAGATGGGAGTGGGGACAGCTGCTGACCTGTTGTAGGGGACGGAGGTGGTTGAGAAAGGAGATAGTCGAACAGCTGCTGTGGGGGCTGAGAGAGGAGTAGCTCGAATAGCTGCTGGTGTGAGAGTGGAATCTCGAGTCGAAGGTTTGGGTTAGATAGAACGTCGGATAGACGGGGAGGGTTCGTAGGTGGCTGCTGTGAAGTCGGAGGCATCGGTGCCGTGGGTTGTGGCAGCTGCTGAGGTGGAGGTGGTGGTAGCTGCTGGGGAGAGGGGGGCCCGGGAGCAGCTGGGGTGGGGTCAGCCTGTGCAGTGTACCGAGGGAGAAGGCTGGGGTGTGGCCACATAGGGCCGCCGTCCGTAGGGGGGCCGAACTCCTCCTCGACCGAAGGGACCAAGGTGGGGACGGAGGTGGAGAACCCGACCAATCCGTTCCCGGTCGGGGACCAGGTAGGGTAGTCCCCGGTACTCCCTACGGGGGCAGGCTGGTGCCGTGTCAGTGTCGGAGAGGCAGGCAAAAGGGTTTGGGGAGAAGGCATGGAAGGCAGACTGTGGGGTGGTAGGTGGCTTCCAGGTGAGTTTGGGGCTGGGCTTGCTGAAGGCGCCTGCTGAGGGCTGAAAGGCCGGTTCGCCGTGCTCGAAAGCCGGGTAGCCGTCATCACTGTCACTGGTGGCAGCCGGGGGGGCCTCTGAAGGGGGTAGTGTGCCAGGGTGAGTGACGACGGAATCCTGGCCGGTGAGGTGGACGGCTGTGGTTTGGCTGCGGGGGTGGTACGAGGTCGAGGCCTGAACTGAGGCGGCAGCGGCCGGTGGAGCTGGCTGTGGTTGTGCTGGAGGTTGCACTGAGTGGGTGGCTGTGACGGAGGTGGGCTGCATGGGGGGTGTGATAGCCACTGAGGAGTGCTGCACAGGGTGGTGTCCCACGGGACCGGGGGTCTGGGGCTGAGACGTCCAGCAGAAGTACTGCGGGCCGGCCTGGGGGTTCTGGTAGTACCGTGAAGGTGGGGGTTGTTGGGCTGCCTGCTGTTGTGCAATCTGTTGGGCAACAAGTGCTGATAGCTGGGCCAGGTCGTGTCCTGCTACGGCTGCTGTGCCACTGGGAGCCGAGGGGGTCTGTGCCGGGATAGCCGAAACTGGAGGTGGCAGGGACTGATGCACCGGCTGCTGAGGCGGGGCCCCCCGAGGGGCACTGGATGCAGGAGGCGCTGTAGTGATGGGGAGTGAGGTTGTGGCTGAGTGCATGGCCGGCTGCTGAGCTGACTGGTGCTGCCTGGCCTTCTGCCACGTCTGAGCCCTCTCCTGGATGGTGCAGGGGCAGCCTGCTCTACCCAGGGAGTGGTGCACTGTGATGGTGTGTGTGGAGAAGCATGCACGGCAAGGCATGAGCTTGCCTTGTGCCGGGTCTGGTGTGAAACGGTACCCATCCCAAGACCCCTTTGGTGTAGTGTCGGTGTTAGCCTTCCCCGGATGGCGAGCTGCGGCCTGATCGAGGAGCTGCTGCTCGTACTTCTCGATCTCCTGCTGTGAGGCATCCCGCCTAGGGGAGTTGTACGTCAACCGTCGGGTGGAGGAAGAGGTGGAGTCCTGACGGTTAGGGTTAGCTGAGCCGTGGGACTGAACTGGTGGCCCGGGAGAAGGGACTCGAGCCGGCGGTGATCCCGGTCTGTCTGCCCAACGGACCGAGGAGGCCGGGGCATTGGCCGGTGTGGCCACAGTGGCTGCTGGTGTGCCGGTGGCCGGTGCAGCCGGGGCCTTCTTCTTCTGTCCCTGAGTGGCCGTCGTGAGTGCATGGGCACGGGGAGAGGAGGACGGGTAGAGTACGGCTGAGTGGTGCCTCCCCGTGGTGTACCAGCGGTTCTGGATGGCCGTGTAGAATGCCAGGGCCCCACCCACACCAGTGGCAGGGTCCCGGTACCCCTGCCGTGTGTAGTGGTTCTGCTGACGGTAGTCGGCAACCAGTGAATGATAGAGGGGGGTGTCGTGAATTCGGTGTGTGTCCTCTGCCTCTGACAGTCGGAGGAGCTCGAAAGTGAGGTTTTGCTCGTCCAAGTCTGAAAAGGCTGGGGCCTGTCTCCTGTGAGCCTTGACATGCCTCTGGAAGTCCGTGAGTGCCTGAGCCGGGTCCTGGAGTTCCGTGAGCCTGACTGCCTTGGCTGCCTCGAGGAACTCGAAATGCTCCGACCGAGGGACTTGGGCAATAGCGGCCCTGAGGTGCAGAATGAGGTATCTGCCGTCGGCCTGTGCTGCTGGGTCCGAGTCCCTGATGTGCTGGAGGTGTTGCCTGGTTCGGCCGTCGGCAACTCTGTTTAGGGTTGTGGCCAGGGTGTTGTTACAGACCCCGTCGTAGGGGTCTCGTGCCAGTCGGTGGTCCAGGTTAAGGAGGGCAGGTGCGTGCCCTGACCTGGTAGCCGTGAACGCGGAGTCGAGAGCACGGAGGAAGTTGGAAAAGATAATATCACCTCCGGGCTCCAGGAAGTTAAGAGCCAGGGCTTTGGGGGTGTCCTTCTCCGTCTTACCACTCACGTCCATATACCCCCTCCGTAGCAGTGTGTAGAAGTTGGCAGGGTCGATGTGGTGCCTGCTGGAAGGGGTGGGGTGGTGGGGGTCCTCTGTGGAGGGAAGGGCGGTGTGGACGGTGTGGGGGAATGGAATTTGCTGTTTCATGAACTGTTCCACTGTAACTTCAGGGACGAAGTCTGCGGAGTGATGAATGTCGTACGCGTGGGTTGCGTTGGTGACTGCGGGCGGCGGTGGGGTGTGTGAGCGGGGGGCGGCCGCAGCCGCCGCCGATGCTGCCTCTGCGCGCGCTGCCGCTGCCTGGCACTCAGCCCGAAGGCTGGGGAATGTGCCCAAGATGTCGAAAATGTCCTTGATTTCGTCTGCCATAGCTGCCTGGTTGTTGGACTCCTCGATAGTGTCTACGCGTCCCGCGAGGGAGCGCGTAACGTCGAGCAGGCGAGCCTGCACTGAGTCCATTTGCGCCAAACGAGCTGTCAGTTCGTCAGCACGTTGTGCTGAGTTGTTGCAGAAACGGATAATTTCGCTGGTGGTTGCTGCAGATGTAAGTCCAGGTGTCTCCGCAAATAGTGTGCGGCGGGACTGCTGCGCTGACGGTAGTCTGCCAATGGTCGTGGCGTCCGTGACGCCAGTCCGCGGGGCTGAGTTGGGAGTAGTCTCCATGAGTTGAGTAGTACGTTCTTTGAACGGCTGAGCAACCGATGTTGGCCTTGAAACCACTTGGTTTGGGGGGATGGCTAAATAAAGCGGTCCGAGAGAATTTTGGAAAATTGATGTATAGCTTCCGCGCAATTGCAATAGTGTGTGGCTGAGAAAAGGCGTCCCCTAACTCTGCTGACTACTGTCTGGCGGCGATGTTTGCTGAGTTGACTACACGGCGATAGCTACGCGGAACTGTTGCCAATGAAGACGATGGTGTTGATGAAAAAGAGGAAAGAAGCAATAAATAGCAACATTAATAAACAGGAAAACCGAGGGTGCAAACGTAAGCCGAGAGCGGTGGAAGTTTGCGGCGATGATACGTATAACGCGCGGCTGCGAAAAGACGAGCCGTTGTTGATCAAACTGAGATTGAAGAGAATGTAAGCAGTGGAAATGTGTGTGTGGCCGGTAACCTGACGTCGGGAGTAATATCAGAACTCCCTGTGCGGTGAAATACGAGTCATATGCTAACACGGTAAGGCAGTGATAGGTAAATATGATACTCTGATATGAAAATAAGAACAGTGAGGAGTAAAGATATACGCACGAAGCACGAGCAAGCACATGACACATCGAGAGATGTCATCTAAAAGGTACGAGTCAAAGGCAACTGTCATCTGACTACTGACTACTGACTACTGACTACTGTATACGTATGCGTACTAGTGGGTCATAGTCGGTCGTCATGCGGTGCCAGAATCTGTATCTCCATGAGCCTGCTACTATTGGTCGAAGGTTTGCTTTTCTTGGCTGCCCGCTTGCCGTTACCGCCCATGATGAACAACTAGAGCTTGGACTGGGGACTTCGTTGGGGCTCGTGTGCTGTATAGTCTTCAGCATGGTGGTGCTGGTCGGTGGTGAAGCATTTCAAAATTTCAAAATCTGACCAAAATATCGAACAGCGCAATATCATTCTACCAATCGTCGATCAGAGCGTGCACCGTGGCGACCTAACCGGTTTTTCGCTTTTTGCGGGCAACCAATCCGATTAATAGTGTATGCGATTTATATGATGTGGAATTTTGAAAACCGATTTGATTGCCGATTATTGCCCACGATAACCGATTCGATTGCGGTATGCGATTTCTCACAACCTATCCGATTAGTGATTAGACCACGCTGGAAATCGATTCGGTTCTAATTAGGCCCACGCTCCAAACCTATACGGTTTATAACTAGTTCTGAGTAGAAACCTGTTCGATTGTAATTTGTCACGAATCACAAACCTATTTGATTGGTAATTCTCGATCGGGGAAATCGATTCGATAGGTGTATACACTATTAAATCGATTAATCATAATTCCTCGACTAATCGATTACCATCCTTGCTATAGTATAGGGAAACCACAAACGTCGCAGAAGAAGGCGATGTATGTAAGGATTCGTGGACACCAAAATCATGACGTATACCCCATTCAATCGATACGCATCGTGTGCAAACGCACCATCGGCGCGGCGCGGCAGCAAACATCAGACAACACGCATTGCATCACATACCATCGTAAGCATGCACCTTCGGTGCGGTTGTAGAAAACTCAATGAAACACATTCGGCAATCATCGCCAACGAATCGCACGCGCCCTTTGCGCGGCGCGGCAAAAACACCCATTCCACATTGTATCATCCACTCGTACGAATCGGCACCCCCGGTGCGTCATGCAACTCGAGCACACAATAAACATCCGGAACCATCAGTGCGTCATTCAAAAGCTGCGCATGTGGACACCACTCAAACACACGACCTGCATTCCGTGGAAGGTATCACGAATGCAACGATGGGAAAATAACCCTCGCGAATGAAATGCATGAAGAAAATCTCAATAATGACCTTCGTGATGAAGATACAAATATCTTCAGTATAATTATACTGCTGATCAGACAGTACAGAATTATACGTCGCTTCAAACTCGACGCTTGAACCCAGCGAGGGCTCCTCAGATGGTCTAGTTGGTATTGGCGTACGACTATGACTCCAGAGGTCTCCGGGTCGAGCCCTCGCTGGGTTCAAGCGTCGAGTTTGAAGCGACGTATAAGTATATACTGTCTGATCAGCAGTATAATTATACTGAAGATATTTGTATCTTCATCACTTCGACCAGAATCGAATGCAATCGCCACGCAGGAATGGGCAGGGCACATCGAAAAGAGATGGCGATGCATCATACGATGCGCGCGACTATCCACTACTTCCACACTATGTAACATTGAAGAAACAAGTTATACAGTGATTGGCGATACAGTGACACACATATATGTTGATGCGCTTCGATGCAAGAAATATGTCGCGTCACTCATCACGTCGCGTCCCCATAATAAGATATTCTGAATCGCGATCGTGTAATAGCCATCGCTCGCGCCATCACGGCCATCGCAATGCCCGCATGCCATATTGCGACATATACGACACTATGTATATGTCGCAATATGTCATTTATTACTCATTTATTACTCGACAGTATATTGTCACATATACGACACTATGTATATGAATCATTTCAATCGATCATACGAAACCCGCCCCACACTCGACTGTATGCATGCACAGCGTCGACACAACAGACGTCGTCGTTGTTGGCACAGGACTCAAGACCATTTCAACACCCACCGATACAAACAGCTCCGACGAGCGCAAACATTATGCAACATAAACGCAATCGCGCGCTTCATCAACAATGCTACTGCCGATGATGCTCCTCGACCATACAACCGCGCGCCAAAACGCCGCGCGACTACATTGTCTATGTCGTGTGTGTCACTCGACTGCGCAAGCACGCAAAAGCATGGCCACATGCAAGCGAAACTACATACACAACACAACACATTCTCGACAGATTATACTCGATTGGTCGACGCGTGATTCTTGCTCACTGTCCCATAATATGCTGCAGGTACGCGTTTAATATCAAAATTTTCCAACATAACTCGTTGGTCCGTAAATGAGGGACAGTGAGCAAGAATGACGATTCTGATGTCGAAATCGCTTTTACAGGCCCAAGATGTGCTCACAAGACAAGTCCCATGATGATCCAACGAGTAACGCTTCCTATTTCCGAGATTCATCATGTGTGGTAAATAACTAAATAATCGCCGTTAGCTACCTGTACTCCCCGACATAAATATAAAATAATAACACTCGAGAGGGGCTAGCACGTAGGGGGCGATCGAAAAACTGGGGCGTCATAGAGGTTTGCCTGCGCTTGGTTGCCGTGGGAAAGGGTTTTCGTAACTGTTTTCACCTTGCGGTTGCAGGTCTCTGTTTTTCGCGAGTACTAGAGCACTTGTATGGAATCTACATGATGCATGCGTCTACCGCGATTTTTGTTACACATATTTAAAAAACCCAGGGCTTCCGCGGTGAACTTACCTGCTTCTCTCACAAGTTCGAAGCATCGTGGAGAGCTTCCCTTCGATGGACGATAGTGCCACCGACCAATCGATAAATGTTCAGCATGCCGTCGAGAATGGTACGTCTCGATTTCCGCCCAGTATAGCTTCTAACCCTTTCCCTCTGAAATAAATGAAAAGGACGAGATGCTACCGAAGTTGTCTGCAAGCTTGCGATTCCAACAGATAGCCTCTCAGAACTTAACTGTCCGCCTGTCAGAAAAACCATTAGCCGTGCTAAGTTAAGCTCGATAATTACAAGTACCATAACCTAGTTTCAAACTTTCGCAATTGATGTCAATGCCTGTATGAGCTCTGCGAAGGTTCTGAGACTCCGTCTTCACATGTGGGAACGCCTGTCCCCAGAGCTTGAATACAGATTTTCTCATCTTAACAAGCTGGTGCAAGAGCAGCGAAGATATCCAGATAGCGCTTCATCGTCTCAGCCCACCGAGAAGCTGATAGACTATTCTCAGGCAAACGTACCTTCCACCGCCCATCGCTTCCCCAATAGCGTCTTCGTAGTCCTCGCCCAATGCACCTTTGCTATGTGTGCTCACTCTCTTTGCTCAAAGGGACCCTTTTAAGCGTCCACCTGTGCCCGGTAGCGTCGTTCAACAAAGATGCGGCTTCTGAGTTCGAGGCTGCTGCTCTCATCGATCATCGCACATGCGCTTCCTCAAGACATCGTTCTGCTGCTTGGAACAGGCGTCTCCACATTCAAGGCGGCAACAGGCGGATGATCTGGCCAATGCGAAAGCTGACTTGGCAGTGCTGCGAGGCCATAACGCCTCACTGAAAGCGTCGCTTCAAGCGACAAAGGAGGTGCGCCTTCGCCCCGCCGTGTTTTGGTGTCACGTCGGGCATGCGACCGCGATTCGCCACCAACGGGCGGATGTGCATGTCGAGGTGCTCGGGCCGAATGGGCGCTTGACCAAACAGCTCCGTTTGAAGTACGCAGTGCACCTGACGCGAGCGGTAGGCGTGCAACGGTTCCCCCTCTGCGTTTTAACTTGGCGCGACAGTGCCAGCAAGGCCTTTCCCTCTGCCGGTTTTTACGGCCGGCTTCGGCGTGCTTGTGCGGCAGGACGCAGCTCTTGCGGTGGAGCGCTCCGCCGAGCTTCAAGTGCGCAGAGCCATCTTATCGCCTCACCCTTCAGCATCGTCGATTCGATCCTTGCGCTGTGGGTCGTTTTTTCAGCTGCGGCTGCGGTTGCAGAGGGCCACCGGGTCGATGGCTCTCAACTTTGAGAACGTTGTAACTTTTCACTCAGTGATAAGTGCACAGTGATATGTACGTTTATAAGCGCGAGCTTCTCGTCCAAACTCCTCGCGTTGGTCTCCCGAAGTGTGCCTGATGGCAGTTATCGTCTCCCGAAGCATCCGCCTGTGGCAGTTGTCGTCTCTTGAAGAAAGCATGCGTGGCGGTGATCGCAATGCCCGAAATTTCCAAGTCACACCGCTGGGAATAGCGGGTTGCAGGCACAGATCGCAGACATTCGCCGCGTGGTGCAACTATCAAAGCAGGTCGCTAATGAGAAGGTTTGTCCTCCGATCGCACAGCTCGTTAAACAAGTTGTAATGGCTGTCCGAGGTCAGGGCCCTCAGTTGTCCAAGGTGGCAGCCCCTCCCCCCAGTTGTCCAAGGTGCGACCTCCCCCAGGTTGTCCCAGGTGGCGGCCCCTCCCCCCCCGGTTGTCCAGGTGGCAGCCCACTCCCCGAGTTGTCGAGGTGGCAGCCCCCTCCCCCGAGTTGTCCGAGGTGGCAGCTCCTCCCCGGTTGTCAAGGTGGCGGCCCCTCCCCCCGGTTGTCCAAGGTGGCAGCCCCTCCCCGGCGGTTGGTCCGAGGTGGCAGCCCCTCCCCGATTGTCCAAGATGGCAGCCCCTCCCCCAGTTGTCCAAGGTGGCAGCCCCCTCCCCCAATTGTCGAGGTGGCAGCCCCTCCCCGGTTGTCCAAGGTGGCGGCCCCTCCCCGGTTGTCAAGGTGGCATCCTCCCCCCGGTTGGTCCGAGTGGAGCAGCCCCTCCCCCAGGTTGGTCCAAAGGTGGCAGCCCCTCCCCGGTTGTCCAGGTGGCAGCCCCTCCCCGGTTGTCCAAGGTGGCAGCCCCTCCCCCCAGTTGTCCTCAACAACTCAGAGGGACCTCCGTGGCGAGGCCTTGCACGCCGTACGGGGTCTAGCGGCGTGCTTGCTTGGTGGTGGCCGTCGCCGAGTCGCGGCACTGGTACTGTTGGGGAAATCTCGGGGTATGTGTCTCTTAGAGAGAGTGCAAGACAGACCAGGCCAACAGGCACAGTACATGCCGGCAACCCTCTCGTTTCTGTGAATAGATACTGACGCAGACACCGAACGTGCTTGTGCATCAGGCGCAACCTCGTCCTCTAGCTAGTGACTTAGAGGGGGTATGATTCTGCATACAAAGTTAAGTCTCGAAAAAGAGTCCGCTGTTGCAAGTCGGAGCCCATAGCCCTTAGCTTCAATGTTCTAGTGTTAGGGGTCGGTTGGGTGTGCCTGAGAGCTTCAGAAGTTGTCGTTTGGGTTGAAGGGGCCGAGGGAAATATCCACCCCCCGGTCAGCATGCTTGCCTGAGCTGCCTTGTTCCTGGGAGAGGGCTGCTTGCAGGAGACGTTGGTGATCATCCGGGACGACGCCCCAGACAGCGAGTGGTGGCCTGAGCACCATTCTTCTTTTAAAAAGGCACTCGAGCAGGCCGAAGACTGGGGTACCGCCCCCACCTTCCTCACCCGTTGGTATCCATCTAGTTCTCCCCGTTTGTTGCCCGTTGGTGCACGCCCACGTGTCAAGTGACTGAGAGTCGTGCTGCCGTCAGCACCGTCTACAGTATGCTTGCAGCGGAAGGGGATCGGAGCGAGGAGGGGGGTGGTAGGGGTTGGCGTTTGCCAGTGGTGGAGCTGCTGGGTGGTGATTGGGAAGACACGTCGGCACTGGTGCAAGTTATGGCGGAGTTGCTGCAGCACAGCGAGCAGCTCGCGCTGGCGGCTGCCAACAAGGCGGCCGAGGCCCACAGCCTCCGAATGGACCTCGACGAGGCACATCGCTGGCTCGGTATGCCCTCGCGGCTGCGTTAGCTCCCGTCGGCGCCTGCGCCTCTTATGGGCGCTGGGGGGGGGGCTATAGGAGCAGTCCAAGGGGTGTGGAAGCGACTCCGAGTGGTTTCGCAGTATGAACATCAGAAGCAGTTCATGGGGTGTTATGCAGTCGCAATTCATTTCACCCTCGAAACGCTGAGTGAACCGGGCATGCAGGGGTGGAGGATAACTTGTATTGGTACTCAACTCTAGATTGGCGGTTTGCTCGCGCAGGTCGAAATCTAGAGCCGCCAGTTCCTTGCACTAGAGAGGAGCCCACGAACTAAAGCCCAAAATGCCAGCTCTTTTTACAGCCTTCTGAACATGCTTGGAGGGGGGGGGTAGGGGGTGAGATCAGACAAATTGTGCAATGTTATCGAGGACTATCAGCACGCTGCGCTGTCTGAGGGCCAATGTTGCTCTGCCTTCGGTGCCGGTTGTTGGGGGCATGCGAGGGTGCCCTAAGGGGGAGTGGATTATTTAGAGGATGCTGGGGGGTAGTGGAGCCTGGAGGGGGCGCTCATTGAGAGGGTGCGCATTGAGGGGGTGCTGACAGAGTGTGCCGACCGAGGGATTGGAGGAAAGGACGACATGCGCGAGAAGGCTGGGAAAGCTGCCAGCTCAAGTGTGAAGCAGCGGGACGAGTTATCTCTTGCTGGCTTGGAGTTCAAGCTGGCGGCAGTGAGTGGGGCAGCGCGGAATGCGAGGGGCTCGACGGCTGGACCCGAGGCGGAGGGGGAGCTTGCTGAGCGCTCTTTGGAGAAAAAGCGAGTCAAGGAGCTAGAGGAGGAGGTGGCGCGGATGCAGGCGGAGCTGGCCCGCGTGCAGGTGTGGTGCACTCCGGCACCCTGGGATTGCAATGCGGGATCGAGGTCACCTCGCAGCGGCCCGATCTAGCGTCCTCCGGGGAGGAGGGGAGGGAAGCGCGGGACTGGCCGGCTGTGAGGTGGCATGTGGGGGGGAAGGAGGGCGCGGGATTGGCCGGTTCTGACTGGGGCTTCGAGGATTGTATGGTGTTATAGGCGACGCTGTCTGAGACCGCCATGTCATCAGTCGAAGCGAACTCACACATGCTGAAGTTGGTGCGCCCCTGCATGCCGGCTCTGCCGATCGCGAGGCTAAACTCATGTGCAGAAGTGAGCCGAAATTCCTTCGCCCATCCACACACTTCAAAGCTCCAACCATTACTTGACCTGAGGTGCATGAGCCGTACCAGCGGACGGTGACAATTGCGACCATCTTGTGGACGGTTCTAGGGGATCGATACGGTGAATCATGCTCCACGCGGGCGCTCTGCAGCCGGGAAGGGCATCTCAATCTGAAGCCGACTGCGAGGGAGATATATGGAGACGTAGAATGCACTTGGCGCCCAGATTCACCCGCCGGGAGACTATTGAGACTCTGGAAAAACCTCGCTGAGCCACCCATGAGCACCTCCAGCGTCCCCCTCCAGCACCTCCTCCTCCATGGGTTTCTTACCCGTGGTCTGAAAAGAAATGAGGAAAAAACTACGCCCCTTGGGCGTTTGAGCATATCAATCCCGGCCCTAGTCTGGGCCGAGGGGGGCAGAATGAAAAGAAGGAGAAAAAAACTACGCCCCTTGGGCGGTTGAGCATATCAATCCCGGCCCTACTCTGGGCCGAGGGGGGCAGAATGAAAAGAAGGAGAAGAAAACTACGCCCCTTGGGCGGTTGAGCATATCAATCCCGGCCCTACTCTGGGCCGAGGGGGGCAGAATGAAAAGAAGGAGAAGAAAACTACGCCCCTTGGGCGGTTGAGCATATCAATCCCGGCCCTACTCTGGGCCGAGGGGGGCAGAATGAAAAGAAGGAGAAGAAAACTACGCCCCTTGGGCGTTTGAGCATATCAATCCCGGCCCTACTCTGGGCCGAGGGGGGCAGAATGAAAAGAAGGAGAAGAAAACTACGCCCCTTGGGCGGTTGAGCATATCAATCCCGGCCCTACTCTGGGCCGAGGGGGGCAGAATGAAAAGAAGGAGAAAAAAACTACGCCCCTTGGGGGTTTGAGCATATCAATCCCGGCCCTACTCTGGGCCGAGGGGGGCAGAATGAAAAGAAGGAGAAAAAAACTACGCCCCTTGGGCGGTTGAGCATATCAATCCCGGCCCTACTCTGGGCCGAGGGGGGCAGAATGAAAAGAAGGAGAAAAAAACTACGCCCCTTGGGGGTTTGAGCATATCAATCCCGGCCCTACTCTGGGCCGAGGGGGGCAGAATGAAAAGAAGGAGAAAAAAACTACGCCCCTTGGGCGGTTGAGCATATCAATCCCGGCCCTACTCTGGGCCGAGGGGGGCAGAATGAAAAGAAGGAGAAGAAAACTACGACCCTTGGGCGTTTGAGCATATCAATCCCGGCCCTACTCTGGGCCGAGGGGGGCAGAATGAAAAGAAGGAGAAGAAAACTACGCCCCTTGGGCGGTTGAGCATATCAATCCCGGCCCTACT
>LGRX02026735.1:0-17652 GCA_001247695.2 Cymbomonas tetramitiformis | reverse complement strand
CCCACTACGACCAGGTCGTAGATCGCCAAGACTGGAAGCTGATCAGGGAGCGCTTTGAGGAGATAGCGGCCCAGTACGGGATGTTTGACGTTGACGCGTGTTGCGACTCCATGGGCGTTAACCGGCAGGTTGACACCTATTGGACCGATTGCTTGAAGGAAAAGTGGCGCGGGAAACACGTTTGGTGTAACCCCCCTTACACGAAGGATTCGGACTTGATAGAAAGAATTCTTCGGCATTTCCTTCCTGAGTGGCGCGCCGATCCGGAAAACACCTCGGCAATGTTCCTTCTACCAGACTATGACGCTCCCTGGAGGCGGTTGATTCACCCCAAATATGGGCTTCATCCGGTCAAAGTCTTTGATATGAAGGACGAAAAAGGTCGTCCCAACCACCTCTTCGAGTCTCCCGATGGAGGTCGGCCCCCGCTGCGCTGGCCGGTCCTTCTTCTGGTTTGGGCCCCAGCAGCCAGTAGGGCAAAGCCCCGAGCGCCACCTGCGCGAAAGGACAGTGAGACGGAACCCGACGAGCCTTTAGTCACTACAGGGGTTGCAGCGAAGGTCAGGGCAGCGTCAGGACCACTGAAGGCTGATGAGTTCGTCCGCGCCTTGCAAGCGGAATACGAACGCAGCCCGTACCTCAGTTCGTTGAGAGAAGAACTGATCGCAGCCCCACATCAGAGAACAGACACGTTTCGCATGGTAGACGACATGATTTGGCGAGTGACAGAAGGGCGGTATCAGCTGGTGCTAGCTCAGGATTCCCCCCTCAGAGAGTTGGTGATGCGCGAGGCACACGAGTCCCCGGCAGCAGGGCACACAGGAAGGGATAAGACACTGGACAGGGTATCCCGTCGTTTTTGGTGGCCACGCATGAGCAAGGATGTCACCGACTGGTGCAAATCCTGCGTCGTGTGCCAGCAGACCCGGCCGCGCAACGGGTATCCAGACGGTCAGCTTAACCCCCTGCAAGTCCCAGTAAGACTGTGGCAAGTGGTTAGTATCGACTTCGTCACTGGGCTGCCTCGCACAGAGCGAGGGTACGACGCGTTTGCTACCTTCACGGACAAGCTGTCCAAGATGGTGCACGTAGTCCCCATGCTTTACGCTGACAGCTCGGCTGCACAGATCGCGCGCATGTATTTCGACCAAGTGTGGCGTTTGCACGGCGCTCCCATGAAGATCGTCTGTGATCGGGACTCCCGCTTCAGAGATGAAATGCATCTCGAGCTACCGACACCGATTGATGGGAGTCCAGATTGCCTCTACCACGCCGTACCACCCACAAGGTGATGGGCAGGCAGAGCACACAAACCACACGGTCGAACGTATGTTACGCGCGTATGTCGACGCCAACCAGCACCCCGGTTACCCATGTACCCCGGTTGAGTACGCCATCAATGACTCTCGTTCCGCCGTCACGGGCTTCACCCCTTTTGAACTGACGTACGGTCACGCTCCGGCCTCTCAGCTAGACTTCTTCGTGGAGGCAGCACTTGCATCACGGAGAGGCCGAGCTAAGGGGGGGAGGGGCGCAGCAGTAAAAAAGGGTACAGCCCACGAGACAGCCCGCCAATTTGTTCGCCAGTTGCAGCTCGCTAGGGAGAAGCTGCTCTTGGCTCAGCAGCAGCAGATCGCCCAGTACGACGCGCGTCACAAGGCCAGGAGTTACGCAGTAGGTGATGAGGTTTGGGTAGACGCCACGTACCTCACCCAGCCGGGCGACCGCGGGTTGCACAAGAAGTTGCTTAAGAAGCGCCTCGGACCCCTTCGGGTGCTGGAAGTCTTTCACAGCGACAGGCAGATGGCCCTTCCCGCGAGCGATAGGGGCGCACCGTCGGCCTATAGGTTGCAGACGCCTAAGCAGTGGAAAGTGCACGATGTGTTCACCGTGGACCGGCTTTCGCCGGTGGAGTCGAGTAGCCGCTTTGTCGAGAGAGCTAAGGAGATCCCCCCTCCTCCGTTGGACGTCAGTGGGACGCAAGGAAACCCACGTCGAGAGGGTGGAGCGTTCGCGTACGCGCCAGCGTCAGGGCAGGAGGTGGACGGAGTACCTGGTCAAGTGGACAGGGATGCCCCGCAGTGAGAACGAGTGGAAGACCCGAGAGGATCTGGAGTGGGACGGAGCCGGTAGGCCCGGCGTTCCCAACCGGGCGTTGTTGGAGTTTGAGAGGATCGAGGCTAAGAGAGTGGAGCGAGAGAAGCTTAGTAGGGTCCGTAAGAGGCGGCGAATCTGCAGGAGCAATGTGGACCACACTTTCGGAGGAGCTCAAGGTAGACGGCGCAATGCCATGGGTGCCAGAGGAGAGGTTTGATGAGGAAGTAGGAACTTTCGCGAGAGTATCTGCTCAGGGCACCCTGCCGCCAGTCAACGGAGCCGCAGCACTTGAGAAGGAGCCAGTCGGCCAGTCTAAAATTCTCGTATTGTTCTGTGGGACCGGGTCAGTCGAGAGGCAGTTTCCTAAGCAGTTTCCCAATAGCGAAGTAGTTGCCGTAGACATTCAGCCCAAGTGGGGCCCCACACATTGCGAGGATATCATGCGATGGGACTACCGACAGTTCAGACCAGGACACTTCGACGTAGTCTGGGCTAGCCCACCTTGTACAGAGTACAGCCAGGCGAAGACAGTAGGCATCCGAGATTTGCGCGCTGCGGACAGGCGAGTTCGTAGGACATTGGAGATCATCCGGTACTTGAGACCAGAAGCATACTTCATTGAGAACCCGAAGGGAAGAGAGCCCCACGGTCTGCACACGCGTCGATGCATGAGCAATCTACCAGCTCCGCACCTCGTCACATACTGTAAATACGGGACCGAATACAGAAAGCCCACGCACATTTGGACCAACGTCCCGTTGCGCACACCCCTGCGAGTGTGCGATGCCGACACGCCTTGCGAATTCTTTCTGGCAACACGGTAGGCACGAGAAGGTCGCGCAAGGAGGACGCGCGATGAGAGCCGGAGGTGTGTTTGCGAAGGGCATGGGAGCGCGAGAGAATTTGTATGGGATTCCTTCAGCACTGTTAAAACAGCTTTTCCACAACCTGACCTTACATGAAGAGGTGCATGCGTTCCTGTCTGAACTGCTTGTCAGGGAAGATCTAAGCGAGATGAGCGGGTTTAGTCCAGTCAGCTGTTGTTGAGAGTGACCTGCCCGAGTTTGAACCGGAACCGATAGCGTTAGCGGGAGTACGAGCCGAAGTGACGATCATACCCGAGGGCGGATGGGAATCTGACGCGAGTGGTCTTAGCGATTGAGAGCGTTGGGGAGCTTCGAGAAGAGCGGTGGCTCCAGCCTTGGCGAGACGAGGCGGCAGGTGAGAACCTGGGTAATCCATCCAAGAGAGCGGTGGCTCTAGCCTTGGCACAACCAGGCAACATGTGGAAATCTGTATAATCCATTTGAGCAGTGGCTCTAGCCTCGGTGTGACCAGGCGGCAAGTGAGAACCTGGATAATCTATCCAACCGAGCAGTGGCTCTAGCCTCGGTACGACCAGGCAACAGGTGGAAATCTGTATAATCCATTTCATGAGAGCATTGGTTCTGGACCTGGCACGACCGGGCAGCAGTTGGAGATCTGGGTAAAAGCTCTACGCATTCCGAGGAGGCGGTAAGGGTTTAAAACCTTTCCTCCGGGCCGGCATCCCGAGAACTGTCAGGTAATTGGCAAACCTATTGTCATCACCTGTAAGTGTACCGTGTTGGAAGGTTTGAAACCTTGAGCGTGGTAATGGATGTGAGATCTCGAGCCTTGGGGGAGCCTGGTAGTGCAGATGGCAGACCGGTGAGAGGCCGACCCTTGTGCTTAAGAGGTTGATCTCCTTATTGCGGTGTGTCGTGGGAAGTGTAATGTCATCCCAGACAACAGGCGGCTGAGACCTGTATAATCACCCTGAGCAACAGTAGAAGATCTGTATAAAAACTTTACTGGTCCGACGTGGTCAGCGTGGACGTGACCTTCCCTAAGGGGGGGGGGAGTTGTGCTAGGAAGCAAGCACAAGAGCAAGAAAAACGGCTAAGTACAAAACGCAAGAGTACTCAGTACGGAGTACAGTAGGACCGATCAGAATGATGTTGATGTGAGGTGCCTAGCCTGTTGTACGGAGTACTCAGTACAGTTGAGTTATGGAAAGAGTTCATGAATGTATAAGAACTCGAAGTGTAACCAGTTTCGGAGATGAGAACTGAACTGAAGAAGTGTAACATAAAAGTAAGAAGCCGTAACCGCTGTATATTGTGTATTGAAAGCATGCACTGAAAGCAAAAGCATACTAGAAAGAATTACGAAACCGAATTCCAAATAGTGGACCAACCGAAACCATACCTCGTGCGGTCGTTTAATAAGTAGATAATAGATAAGTCCGAAACCGTAAAGAAGAGGAAAAGCAAAGGGTGTAGACTCCCACACAGCGCGCATCCCGCAAAGCGAAGCGTATGGCAGCAGTTAGCGCAGAGCAGAGTGGGAAGCAGCCTGCACCCATGCCACCCCCTCCAAAGACGAACGCGCCATTCCCATCGTGGTCGCAGGTGACGAGCGAGTTTACCTTTGGGGCAGACACATTTATGGGCAGGGACACTGGTACCCTTTCAGGGGAGAAGCGCGCTCATCCCACAACCGAGATATTCAGAGTAGCGTCCCCATCTAAGCGCGCACAAGTGACTGGAAACCAGGCGAAGAGCACCTCAGCGACCTCAGCCGTGGCACTTTCCTTGGGCGCGCAGCAGACATTAGATGCTGCAGTGGACCTCACACAGGTACCCCAGGCAGTGCCAGAGCGCGACAACAGTGCAGACCACGCACTAGTCAGTGCCAGTGCTACTCAGGGAGGGCCTGCGAAAGGCGACACATCTGGGGACGAGTTCTCCTCCATGGACCACGTAGGATGACCTAGGGTTCGCTGACCTAGGTTCGCATTCGCTCTTGTCGTGGATTCTCCATTGAGGCTTCGCGACCAGATAACCCAACTGCCGCTGTTTTCCGCTTTTTGTCCCCCACACCACGACGCATTCCGGGGGGTTTCAGCGGTGGTGCAGCGATAGTACCAACATCTTGAGGTGGACGTTTGCAGTCTGCTGCTTAAGCGGTCAATCCCGCTTTTCTGAGTGGGGTTACAGCTGCAGCGGTGGGGGGGGGCGCATCGACGCGGAGCAGAGGCCAAGGCCTGGCGCCGACGGCGAGAAGACGGACGCCACCTACGTACATCTTACCCTACCTGCTGCAGACCTTGCACTCACGTTTGAGCACAACTTGTGCTTTTAGAATAGCATCTATCCTAGGATATGCACCCCCACCGGGCCGCATACTGGACCCCAGTAGGGGCTCCACTAGTAGACGGCCTCACTTGGCATCGGACAATCTTGCTTGCCTGGTGCCTTAAAAAAAACAGTGGGGGACTCTTTAACCGCTTGTCGTCCGTGCCGTCTGAACTGC
This sequence comes from Cymbomonas tetramitiformis, assembly GCA_001247695.2. Lineage (NCBI taxonomy): Eukaryota > Viridiplantae > Chlorophyta > Pyramimonadophyceae > Pyramimonadales > Pyramimonadaceae > Cymbomonas > Cymbomonas tetramitiformis. The sequence goes on along the minus strand of LGRX02026735.1, from coordinate 12,219 downwards.
AGCCTCCCGTTATGAGGCAGGACTGCAGGGAGGATTAAACTTTTGCAAGAGATAACTGCCTGGGACATCTGTAGATAGGTAGAAAGGGGCAGGCTTAACCGTTGTGCACCTCCTAACATCACGTCTCCGATAGGAGTGTGCCACATTTTCCCTTTTTTTCTAATTACCCTGTGACTGACACCACGCAAATACCTGCTGACTTATGCACAAATAGGTGCAAAAGAAGAGGGCACAATCCCTTTCCGCATTTTGCTTCTAAAAAGTTAGCACAACTGGCATATTTATGCGACGACACTTTACCGGACTGCATCTTTCAATCGCAAATGTTGCAAAATTTTGGCCATCGATATCTACGAAGGTTCCAAAATGGATGCTCATCACGTTCTGGCTATTGGCCATAGGGCATCAATATCTCTCAAATTACTCATAAGGCATGCGCATCATGATGTTTCGATTGACCGTTCTCATACTTGGATGAGAATGACAAATTGAGAAGAAATTATAGCAGAGACCATTCAATCAGTAAAATTTCGTTTATGGATTTTGCAAATTTCACTCCCATGCAGTTTCCTTCTACTAAGGGAATATTGCTTAAATTAAATCTTAATTCTTTTCTATATACATTTTTGAGAATCCTGCAATCAACGTAGCAAAAAAGAGGACCTCAGCAGCACCCATGGCTGCATCCCAGCAGTTACTCCACGTCCACCAGAGTCTACTTGTTGCCAAAGAGATTCTTGATTGCCTTGAACGCGTTCTCATTGAAAAGCGGCTGAAAAGCAATGCATAGAGAGAATTGGATCATTTACAACATGCAATTTCGCACCCATAATAAGGCCCGAGTTATCTATCTCTGCAAAAGTGAATCACGTACATTGGGCACTAAGTGCAGTTGTCAGTACATTTCTGGCAAGCAGCATGGCCAAACAGCACGTGGCTAGACGCATTCACGCGGCCAGAGGGCAAGCTGCATGCACCAGTTCAAGCCTAACACAACATCCTTCAAGTGTCCAGGAACGCGCAAGCTAAGAATATTTGGAGTGTTTTGCTAAAGAACTTCTGCTGTACACTTCACGTTTGCCTCCAGAATGCTATAACAGAATGCTATCACAGAATGCAGACCCATATCATCTTGCAGACTGAGGGTTGATGCATTGGATATCCACATCAGAACTCGGGAAACTGAAGTCAACAAGCACAGATGTCCAGCACACTATGCACCGTAGCTCAAGGGCTGAAGGCAAGTCACACCTTTGGCGGTGGGGTGGGAGAGGTGAGCCCCACATGCAAATGTGACTCACCCAGTCAATTCCATGGGAAACTCCTCCAAAGCAAAAGACACAATACATTGCCGCGTAGCAAACGCAGGGAAGGCATGTATGCCTAATGGTGCTTTCACGGGGGAAGTTAGGAGATATAGGGGGTTGCAGAGGAACCTCATCATATTTGTTGATCACTGGATTGAACTTGTCTTCAGCAGCGCGAAGATTTGCAAGACCAGGATCTGAGCGGATTTTCCTGCGAGTGCACGGAAATACACGTTTTTCAAACAGCGGCTTCAATTGAGTGGCAGAGGCATGGAGCTGGAGGTGCACTGGTGGTACACTATGTCAAGAGCCCCATCTGCACCATACCACCGTGGGGCGCATCCCAGCTCTTAAATTTATGCTGAGCGACCTTGGGATAATTCCCAGCTCTTAAATCCATTGACTAAGGATTACTCTTGAAGCCTGCTCGCCGGACCGGGAATCCATTGATTGGTGATCACTCCTGATGGCCCACCGAGCGCATCACGCGTCTAGCTCACAGAGCTTCATCAGCGCACTGGGGACCAACTACAGAGCTGAGCACTCACTTGTAATCATCGAATCCCACCGCCATGCACTTGTCCAGCGCTTCAAGGCCAGCATCGATCTGCACATTCACAGCCGCCCCGTGTCAGCCCGGGATGCCACACGTATTAGGAAGCATCTGAGGCTACCGTTGAGCGCATTGCTGACCCATGGACACGAGGCACGCCTCAACCCCTTGAAATCTCATGCTTCACACACCTGAAGCAACACATAGAGCTGGTGCCTTGGGCAACCAGCATAACGTCCGTAGGGGGGGTGTGAGGTTGCACTGGCTTGGTCACAGCCGCTCAAGTCTTGAGGCCTCAAGCGAAACGCTGACATGGCAAGAGGCCTGGAAGTGCAACCGCTCGAGCATCACTAACTCTCACTGCGCATCAAATGGCAGAGCCCTCAAAATAATCGAAAGGATGGCAACCTGACGGTCCTGAAGCCGCGCATTTGAGACTCGTGCACTCAAATCACGATACTCCAAGGTGCCGCAGGATGCCTAGAACGATTACCGAGTTTATCATGGAGTAGCAGCAGGCAACGTTATACTGAGCAACGCGGTAGATATCCGTGGTCTTGGACATGTTATCGCCAATGTAGTTTTTGGGCTCAAGCCCGACGACATTTTCGAACAGCATCAGCGCCTGGGCCAGCACTTTGTCACATCAGCGTCTTTTAATAGTGGCGAAATATACAGGCCCACTACAGCACACTGAAGCATCCCTGTACCTCACTTCCGACTACATACAACTTTCAGCTAGCTAGCAAAAGTTGGCTAGAGACAGAAGCATCTCACCTCATCGTACTGCTTGGCCTTGAATTTCTCCATGCCCTCGTAGAAAAGAGTCTTGCGCTCCTCCGAGGCCTGCCAAGTCAAAGGCCAGCAAAGTCACAAGATGCGCAGGAGGGAGGCCTGCCACGTCAGGCATCATGCCCGAGTGCAGCGCAGGTCACGGGAGCCTGCCACGTCAGGCATCATGCCCGAGTGCAGCGCAGGTCACGGGAGCCTGCTCTCGCGGGACGGAGGCCAGCTGGAGAACCCCTCCTTGCGAAGAGCTCTGAATGAAGGGGAACCTTCAGTGCACCCTGGCCCGCTGCAGTGTCAGTCACCTCGGACTAAGCCACGAGAACGCTGTTATACTCAGGTCAGGACGCTCTTAAACTCAGAGTACACTTTACAACCAACCGGAAAATGGCGGTGCACAGCCACCATACGGATGGGACGCACCTCTTTGGCTTTGATATAATTTTTTTGTTGCACCTCAGCAGTTCCAGCACCATAGTTTCCTCCAGCTCGCTCAGAGGCGAATTTGCTCGTTTTCTTTTCCTCGAAGGCCGACATATCTCCTGAGTATCCAAAGATCTGTTATTGTTAATGGATACTATGAATTCCTGTTCGACAACGAGTTCGGTTGTACGCGATTTTACTGGCCTACATGGAGACAAGCATCCCTTATCAATCCTAGCATACACTCTTCGAATACATGTGCATACGGTGCTCAGTCCTTAACGATATCGTTGACCGCCGCAGCAGGTGCAAAGTTCACCAAGACAAAAGCTCGCACTAAGAGAGATTATGCTTCAACCTGGGTCAGTTCTCGCAATTAACGAAAGCGCCAGTTTGATTTGCTTGTAGCAACGCTAGGCTAGAAATACGATCTTGTGAAACTTGGGTTAAGAATACTGTGTCGCAAGAAAATATGTGAAGAAGCCCCTGTACATTAATCGTCGAGAACGTTTCTCTACAACACAAACACACATGTTTGATGACTAGGCTTGCTCGGCGTGCGGCGCATACAACACGAACACTTTTGTTTGAAAGTTAGGCGTGCTCTATCTAGATGCGGTGGATAAGGCCTAAGATCACTTGTATGAACTCATACAGCTGCTGCTACGAGGGTTCAACCTTTACTGTCGGCATCCCACAGGCTACGCCCGAATCGGTGCGCACGACTCCTTCAGTGATGAAAACAGGAGGGCATAGGATGAAGAGATGCGGCGTAAAGAAGGATTACCGTTCATTTTCTTCAGCTGCATGTAGACGTCTCCGTTACGAGTTTTCATTGCGTACATTACTGTTTTATTGACAAACAGACACTCTCACCGATTATGTATACAACACTTGAACTGCATAAAAAACAGGGAGGCACTAATACCGAAGAGGTTCGAGGAAATGAGCAAAAGCGTTTAGGTCGATACCTTGACCATAGTTTTGAGCGTCCCAGACCTCCGGACCGAAGGAAGCACTGCAAGAGCATACAAACCATTCAGCCGAATAACCCTGACGTCTACATAATACGTCTGCTCATTGAATAACTGTGAACGCGCAGATTCAACCAGCGCGTACCTAATTTTCATAACTTTATCACCGATCTCGAACTCGTCATATCTAGGATCGTTGGGCACGTTGATGACGTAAGCTGCTCCATCGTTTCCGCGTGTGAATTTCACTGCAATAGGCTTCTCTAGCTCCGCCTCATACAACTCAACCTCTTCCGCAACCTCGGCCGCTTGGACCTTCAAGCTGCCTCGGGACCTTTGCTTAGTGCTGATTTGGAGCGCCTTGCCAAAGCATGAGGTTTGACTCGGGAGCAGGGAAGTGCACATCGGCACCTTAGCAGAACTGGACTTAGGAGCGCGCATAGCAGTTCTGTTGAGAGCTGCCACATTTCGTTGCGGGCAGGAGGCAACAGAACAACGAATAGTTTGCGTATTCATGACGAAGTTTATGTCGCGATTGACTAGCTTGTTATTTGTGTTCAAAACGAAAGTTTGAAGTGCACCGTAAAATGCAAAACACTTTTCCTGCGACACGAGTCAGATGAGAGAAAACTTTTGAGATTTCGACCCGATGCCCATTTTCTTAACAAGTCATACATTTCTACTGTCGTGGCCTCCTTGAGTGAAGCCCGATGTCCCGATTTGTATCGATCGAAGGTACTAAAACAGCCAGATTGGAGCAGTCAGCAACGGTCTGCATCCGTGGCACGTACATTAAGGTATTTTCACACTCAAAACGTAATGATTCGCTAGTTTGGGATCCTCCGTGGTTTGTGAACTCATATCAGATTCTTTATTAACCTGCTCGAGTAGCCAAGTGGGATTTCGTTTCCCACGAGAAGAAAATTCGGATCAAATCCAGCCGAGCGCGATGGACGATGAGCAACTTACATAGAGCCCTTCTACAAGGCTACAAGCCGCTTACATCGACAGTCAGTATTCAATTCACAGAGAGTTTCACGCAAATTTTGGCAGCCAATTCTTTTGAGCAACTGACGTGGACTGAACAATATCCGTATGTTGCGAAAGTCCGATTTTTACTGGTAACGTCCACGAGCGCCAATTTTGGTTGGGTGTGAATCGAATATTCAACAGGTACTACAGTCAGCTGAGCGAATTCAATTGAGTCCCTGCCGAATTGAGTTTTCATTTCGGCCGAATTTGGCCTCGCGCGAGCGAATAGAATTGCAGGCAATTCTCGCGCGAGCGAAATGGGCATTTCGGCAGCCGATCCGATGTGGACTGATGATGATGTGTCCCAGAAAATGGTCATCTTCTGACGTCGGACTTGGACTTAGGACACACCCCCCCCAAGCCGGGGGTAAATTCCAATCCCCCACCTGGATTGAAGAACTGTGAGTTATCTGACGGTGAGGAGTCCCTGCCGTAGGCGGGGACGGATCGACGGCAGTTAGCTTCGGTTATCTGAGTAGTGGGAGTGGAGCTGAGTACAACATTTGGCGGCGGCCGAAGAAGTCCTCGGCTCCACTCGCTCTTTCAAACTTGGTTGTTGCACCGCGGAGTCCCCCTTTCTCACCCTTTATTGATGTGTTGTGTTTTTGTCGCAAACGCGTGCACATGATGGGACAAATGCTGCTACTCCTGAGTGACCTCAACACTCGCACGTATATATCCAACATGTTCTTAACATACACATGAGTCTGTAATAATCCAGGCATACTCCAACATAGCACACGATCGTAGAGCTACAATTTTTTTGAAATTCTGGTATTCTGAAAGCACGTGCCAAGCTCTTATACACAAGCCCAAATTTCTAACATCCCCCATCTGTAGCTACTGCCTGCAGTAGCACAGACCTAAATATGGGCTTGTTCAGCATACTGAGTCGTATCCCCACCTGCCATGAACTTACCCAAACTGAAGGTAAACATGCCAATGCCCTCACCTTCTCCACCGCCTTGTAACATTTTGGCTCTCACCAAAGGATTCTTAAATACCAAGACCCACATACACCTGCGGCCAAGAGGTCCATGCCGCATGCTGGAGTCCAGGTGTCCAATCACATGCAGGCGTCCAGCCTGACTTAGTCGCCTGAAGTACAGTAGTCACCCACCTGTAAGAAAAGAGAGAAATCCAGGTCAGTCAGTTTTTCTCATCGAGTTGGGTACCCCCCCCTCCCCCCCGCCAGCGTCAGCGTCATAAGAGAACGCTATGGATAATGGACCGCGATCTCGTGAGCCAGCCAGCGAATTCCATAACCATCCACGTGGACACCTTCCCTAGCCAGCCCGTTCTCTTAAGGTGTTCATTTTCCGAGAAAATGGACCCTGAGAGCCGTGCGCAGCTTAAAGAATTAAAGCAAGATTTTGATGACGATATTATATCTGAAACAGACTATCAGGAACTTAAACCTTTAAGACAAGTTTTGTGCAAAAAATCATGAAAACCCATCAAATATACCATATTTGTCAATTTCCCGGCAAAGTTTTCTTAGTTTAAGAAATGCCTCTCCAGCTAGGCAGCCAGCGGTCATTTTCCTTATTTCAGGCCATCTCATAAGTCGGAAAATCCAGCCAGCTTTTCTCATCGAGTTGGGTACCCCCGAAACGCTGGCTATTTCCTTAACGTCGAGTTTCCTTAAATGTGAGTGATTACTGTACGCTGCTCTGCTCTCGGTCATGTCCGTCAAATAATAAGAGGGAACATGCACGCATGCTACCACCCGACTGGCCATAACTGCCAATGGAAATGCGATATCCAATGCGGCAAACCAAGGAGAGGTCACCACTGCGTCACATACACCATACTTCTCCTTCCATATGCGATAGTTGCCTGGCTGAAGTGCATCACGCGCCTCAGACCAACCCAGCTGAGGGTTCCAGTCATTGTTCATAAATCTCAGCTGTGGCCACTGCTCCACCATCACCTCACGGATGACCCCAGTACCTGCCCATGGGTCCCACACGCCATCGATGGACTTCCAGTCCACCTCTGTCGCCAGGCGTCTCGCCTGTCACCTCTGAAGGCACCGTAATGACAATCTCAAGTCCCCACTGTAGCGCGCTAGCCTCGCGCACCAAGGCTCTGGTCATGTGCCTCAATTCTCCTCGCTTCTCAATCTCTCCTTCCGCCAAGGCAGGCACTCGAGAGGTGCATCCCTCAATTGTCTTGCCATCGCCTTTTGCTCCCGATATTTCTTGCTCAACACGATGCGGTGTCCTTCATTCCAATGCCCAGGCATGCAAATCAAGGTATGGCTTACGCGAGGTCGACTTTACACAAAACTTCGGAAAATATTTTTATTCGATAAACATGTCGCTTAAACCAATCTAAACATATTGCGCGCTCTGGGTATACAATTGACCCAGGCATTGAAAAGTTATGGCAGATACCGCTCGGTTACCTCCCATACTTAACCATACTTAAGAGCACACTTCAATCGCATTTATCTCACGATCTAGAAAATCGGAAGTTTTGTGTAAAGTCGACCTCGCGTAAGCCATACCTTGAAATTCTCACGGCCTCTGAAAACTTGTCTTGCCTGCCCCAGTCCACCTCGACTGGCATGTAAAGGAATAGGTCCTTCTTTTCCAACATCATCTCCCTTGATGAGATAGCCTGCCATGGCTGGAACTTGTTTCCCTTCATCACGCGACGGGGACCCACGTCCGCTGGCAGCAGGCGCATGTCTGGGGACAGCTTCTCGTTCAACTGCTGCTCCTTCATCCCCAGCCTGTCCTCCAAGACGCAAGAGACCTTAGTCTCCTGGGCCTGCACCTCGGCGTTAGCAGCTTGCATCCTCGTGCCTGAGCACCTAGGACACAGCCACTCGCCTTCTGGTACCTCCGACAATGCTGGGGTAAGGCACCACAAATGGTAACCCTTGTTGCACGTGTCGCACAACAACATTTCTGCTTCTCCATCAGCCTTGCTGCATACCTCACACGCAAGATGTCTGCTGGGCACGGCTGCACTGCAGTCGTACCAATCCTTCACCTGCAGGTGACACGGTGCAATACTCTGCACAGTGCTCTTCTCTTTCATCTTGGCGGCGTCTTCGAGCACCACCACGCCATCTCGTTGTATCTTGACCAACTTGAGGATGGCGGACTTGGTGGCAACTTCCATGCCACTGCGGGGCTTCTGTCTGATGTACACGAAGTCTCCCACCTTGAACTGATGCGGCTTAGGCTCGTAACCACCACCCCTTCTTCCTTCATAGTGTAAGGTGTCACGGTGCTGTGCAATCTCCAGACTGCAGCCAACATGCACCATTAGCCGCCTCACCACCTGTGCGTCTCTGTAGCAGGTCCTTGACTCGGGTGTCCTTGTCGTCACTGACGTCCAGGCTGAAGTCCATGCTAGGCGCTTGCTTCAGATCTGGCGGTACTACTGCCTCTTGGGCAAACAGTAGGGTGAACGGTGCCACTCCTGTGGACTCCTGGCGGGCTGCGTTGTAACTCAACACCAATGGCCAGAGTTGTTCGTCCCACTCGTAGTCGAGACCCTTCTCCAAGGCGAGCTTCTTGAAGCAAAACTTCATCGTGCGTACCACTCGCTCAGTGAGCCCATTGCCTTCTGGTGAGTCTGGTGAGGTGACCCTTCTGTCTATCAGGCAATCCCTGCATAGCTGCTCAACCTCGCCCTCGAACTCCTTGCCTCCATCCACCAGGCACTCAGCTGGCGCCCCAAAGACAGCCAGCACATGACTGCGAAACGCTGCCGCAATGGTGCTTGCTTCTTTGTTGGGGATAGGTACGCAGACTATAAATCTGGTGTAGTGCTCGGTCATGATGAGCACCCTGCTGTTGCCCGACCTCGTCACTCTTCTTGGAGGCCACGCCAAGTCCAGTGACCAGCGATACATGAACGATACGATCTCCAAAGGGGACAAGACTGCCTCTTCCCTTGCGTAGTGAGTCTTCACTCGCTGGCAGGTCTCACACTGAGTGACCACCGCCTCCACGTCCTTCTTTAGGTCAGCCCACCAATGTCGCTGCCATAGAAGATGTTGGGTACGTCTTATACCCCAATGGCCAGTCCTGGAGTGGTACTCCTTGACCAATGCCAAACGGTCAGCGGGCTTTGAAATCCTCACCTCCTTGCCCGACAACGTGATCATGTAGATCTCATCCGTGGCCTCGTCCCATCGGTGCCGCGCCGCACGCCTCTTTACTCGGCGAACTTCGTCCTCCGGTAATTCCACGCTGCCACCAGACTTCAGCCACCTGAGACACCACACATCATCATGCACATCTCGATGCTTATCGCGGTCGGCATGTTGTTCAGCAACACTGGCCACCAAGCTCGTAAATCTGGTGGTGCCTGTAAGCCTCGGAAGCCTCATCTCCTTTTCTTCACCAGGTGGACTCCAAGTAGGCACTTCAGCGCGTGCTGGTTGAGTCCCGCCCTTCTTCACGAAGTGACTCTTGTGCCTTAGACGGTATTGATCAATGGCGTAGAGCTGCCACTCCTTCTTCTTCTTGGTACCTGAGCTCTGTCGCTTGGCACCGATGCCTTGTGCACCCTTCTGCCCTTGCGAGCACATGGTCTGCAACTTCTCTTCCCAGTCACGGTGGCTCATACTGTGCTTACACTATTGATTTTAACCCCCCCAAGCCCTCATCAATAGTTTGTTATTTTTGATAGTATTTTGAGGCGACCATGAATTAATTAGTTTTTCCCCCTATTTATTTATCGACGCCATGTGTGCATTCGATAATTATTTAGTTTTAAAACTATTTCTTGTCCTATTGCTCACTATTTTTCATGTGAAGTTAATTAATATTTGTACTATTTATTTGTTCATATCTGAAATTATATCGAACTGTAATAATTAGGGTGTCTGGATCGATGATGCAATGGCTACAGTACCTGAGTTAACACATAATGAAAATAATTATTATGCGAATGAAGGAGCCCTTCTGTACATTGTCGATGGTGCTCTTTCGAATGGCAATGCCTGTGTTACGAGAGTCTATGGCTATCACTCTGTTTTTGCTGTTTTAAAGCAGATAGGTATGTGTTGAAGTGAGGCACCGAATGAAGAGCGGCCACATAGCCCTTGAGTACAGCGGCATCGTGCTTGAGCAAAGTGAGAGAACCGTTTTCGAACGCTGTCTTTTTAGGGCGGCCAACGACGACTTTAGACTTAGTCAAGGCTCCATATGCTACGACTGCCCACTTTTTCTTGGTTTTGGGAAGGAACAGTGGATCGTCGTCCTGCTCCTCCTCGTCGTCGTCGCCCGGTACCACTGGCCTCACCACTATCGGGTCGTTGTTCACTGCTGACGCCTCGACGACCTTCACGCCTAGGCTGCTGAAAATTGAGGCCTGCGGCTCCGCAGCCTATCCAAACGACGACGCTTGGCTACCATGTCACCGAGTGTGACTGGTTTACATTGGCATATTGGTCCCAGTCCCCGGATTTTGCATACCAGGCAGTCCACGGGATTGTTCACACCGCTCACCTTCAATGAGTTTGAAAGCAGTCCAGCGGTGCATCCTCTTGCTCTTGGACTGTGTCGGGGCGGTGCGACTGTGATCATGAGCGCTTCGAATCTTTCACCATCCGACTCACTGTTTCACTGTTACTATCACTATTAGGCCGACACTTGTCCATAGCAGATACTTAATATTTGCCTATTTGTTTGTTATACGTCATTCGGCGAGGGAAATTATTTATTTTCCCAACTATTTCTTGTTCCTAGTGGTCACGAAATCGGCATCCGAATTACTTAATAAAGATACTATTACTTTATTGGTCACGTGTGAGCCTGCTGAAGATATTTAGTTTCCATCAATTGTTTATAGATTGCGACATTGCCCCTCAAATAATTAATTTTTGTTAAAATCAATAGTGTAAGCACAGCAGTCTTCGCCACCTGCTGAGTGTATGCGTTTGAATTTCCAACCCACTCCGCCAGCAAAGCTTGTCTCTGCTGAAGGTCCGACCTCGCATGGTCTGCCCAGTTGTTATCTACATCAATAGGCTGTCCTGGGGAATTCTCCGCCACCAGGGACTCCTCGCTGTGGGGAAGCCCCTTCCTGCTTGCTTCTGCAACCGCCATTAATAGCTCCATAGCCCTGCGGTCCATGGCCAAGCCCAAAATGCTTGCCAGTTCTTCATCGTTCAGGCCATCCGCCATGCGTAACTCGTTCGCACTGTAGCCCATGGCTCGCGATTTCTCGTCGAGATTCGCCTCTCGGGATTCCTCCTCAGCGTCCGTACCAGAGCTGCGCACGACGGTGCCCATTCTCGCTACTCGAAATGCTCTGGATCCTTGCGTCGCCATGATGGTGGGAAGGGCCTTCAATGGTTCCCCCACCACGTTTACCACATAGTGGGGTGCGCGGTCTGTCCTCACCACAGGCCTGGGCTGCCAGCCCTTGCATAGGATCGATGATACGACCCGTCCTTCTGGTCTCGCCACCTTGCCCATTACAGAGCGAAATTGGTAGTTCTGGAACAGGTTACTCCAATATGCCCTCAGTCGATGAGCGTAAGCACCTGCCCGCGCTGCGTCAAAGGACACTGGCCGGCCAATCACGCTGGCGATGTAAGGGAACACCTCGTCCCTGATCTTGGTTCCAGGCCTGTGTGCCAGCGGAGAAACGTTCTCCAGGACGTAGCCTGGAGGTCGCTGCTTCTGTAGCTGCTGCAGCGTGGACAAAAGCCGAACCACTTCATAAAATAATTTGCTGTGTCTGCCATCCAAGCCGGTGAGCGTACCAGCTGGAGAGAGATCCTGGCAGGGAAACCCACACACCATGACCCACTGCTGCCCTCGAAGAGCTCCTGCTCGAATGAAATCAGCGCTCGTGGTGTCGTGTAGATCGTGAGGTAGGGCCCCAAACTCCCCCGCATCGGGCGACATAAGGTCAGGATACCGCCTCAATAATGCTGTGCACCTGGCTCTGGCCACTGCCTGACTGCTCGTCGATATGTCTTGATACAAGTATCGCTTTACCTTTACTCCATTGCGGAGCAACATCTCCAGGCCAGCACAGAGGCCTCCACACGGCTCATAACATACCACGCCTTCTTCACGAGCTTGTGAGAAGAACCGCTTGTCCAACACCCTAGTATCCACCTTCTCAGGCTTCAGGATGCGTTCACCTTCAAAGTATTCGTTGC